>JAGDQP010031620.1:9807-21834 GCA_022664845.1 Lepisma saccharinum
TTAACTCTAGATGTGAATATATTATAAAGACGCTATGTATTGTATGGTTCATTGATTAAAATTTGAACGTACTGGTATTCAGGATGTGTTGAAACCGACCAGTTTTGATCTTACTGCTACATAAAGTTCTGCGATGTTATCATAACATGGACTTTATTTTCTTAGCGCATGAATGGTGAACAACACGCTTCGACTATGCAATCTTAGTGCATACTAGACTGCAGCAAAACATTATTCTTGAAAATGATTTAAAATTATTCACGGTTTGTGTAAGAATAATATCTAGCTGACAAGGCGACAAATTTACAAAACATTTTGCTTTCGTGAAAAAGGGTTTGGTTAGGCCTGATTTGTCATCAGGCAGTACTGTTATTTCTAGCAAAAAACGTCAGCTAAGCAGGGGGGTGGAAAAGGAGTTGCGCAGATGGGTAGATAACTTGCTGGTCGATCGTGTGTTTGAACTAATTTTTATTTATACTTTCCGCATTTAAACCAGTCTTCATAATGAGATAACGTAAGATCCAACTTGCTAAAACTTTTTACCTCATAATGTTATTCTTGCTATGTGCTTTCTCTTGAATATCCTTCCATTTTCATTTTTACCGATTCAAAATATTTGTCGATAAAATCTGAGGGTTTTTCCTGTAAGATACTTTAGTATGGTCTATAATTTACTGAATCCTACTTTTCAGTGTCCCTAGCAAAACTACACTGTGCTATAACACTTAATTCAAATCCTTAATTAGGGGATGATGCATATACATCTGTAACATTTCAGTTATTTATTGTTTCCTTGTGGAAGTTACTGTTAAACTGGATTTTATTGTGATAGTGATTTCAGGAGAATCAGTTCAGGTAATTCCGGTAAACGGTGAATTCGTTTCTGATGATACTGAAAGATTCAGTACTTTTCTGAATTCCAATATCTATGAGGATAGCCCTAAAAGCCTGGATTTTGGAAAGTAATCGCAGTTTTAGACTGCCGCCATCTTAAAATTTCGGAATGAAAGTCTCAGTCTGGGTTACAGAATGTCTAAGTTGTTCAGAATTTAAGTCCTTTAAAGCTCCCAGGTAAGAAATATAACTTTTTTTTTTAAATTATTATTTTTTAATGAAGCTGTACGTGGTGATAAGTGATACACATAGGCCTTCACTGTTCAACTTCTCAACAATAGGCAATAATGGACGATAGTCTTGTGCTAATTTCAGCCAAGGACAACTAAACTAATTCTACTGAGTCACTGCAACAATAAAATCCAATTTCAAGTCTACAGTTACTTCTACAAGAAAACACTTAATAATTGAAATGATAATGGTTTATGTGGATGACCCTGTATTTAGGAACTACAGTCTTGTCAAAAGTATCCGGGCACTACGCAGTGTAAATCATTGTTTTATGTTGTGAAAATACAGAATAATAATTACATGCGCACGAATAGAAGCACATCAACGAGAATTTATTAAAGATATGTGCAAAAAGTGATCGCCTCGAAACTAAGTAGATATACACTGTATTGTGGGGGTATCAGGGATCGAAATTTGAACTTGGGCTTTACAGTATATACAAGCTGTATGATTCTGCTGCCCTCCGTGTCCTTTGGATTATATGAGAGGATTGACAATTTACAAATCCATTTTTATTTTAAGAAGAAAAACGATAGTCCAGCCAAACGTACACCCATGCCCCTATGGGGACTCGAACCCAGGACATTCGAGTCGTTGGCCTAACGCCTTAGACCGCACGGCTACCCGGTAGGCGTTAACATGTAGTGTTAAAGTAGGCTTATGGTTGGCTGGCGTATGTAAACATTTCTCAGATGCTATTCATACGCAAAGATGCAGATTTGCAAGTTGGTGTTCCCGAATCAAGCTTCCACTAAATAAGCAATAATCTCAAACTCAATGTACGTAGAGCGTTGGCTTCTCGTTCGGGAGGTCCTCAGTTTGATACTAGCCGCTGACCATATTAACGGAGATTTTCCTCAGTTACGCGAGACAAATACCGTAATGTTACCTTGAACTTAGACACTGGCCGACTCCTTCTCGCATTCTTTCCCCTCCCATATCCCTACCTGAGCCATAGATACCTGAAGGTTATATAAATAGATCAAATTCAGAGCACATTAGTATGGATGTGCCTTCTACGTTCAAATTCGATCCTTCATTATCGTGTTCAGAATAACCAAATACCTCTTATGAAAAAGTTCCCACTTTGGACACTTTCTTTTTGATATTTTGTGAACGTTAAACCTTTCAAAATCGGAACCAAGTTACCATTATTTTGATAAGTAAAATATGCTTGAAACCTCTACAATCTACATGCATGATTACTTAAACCTAGTTGATTTTTCCATCATGATGTATTCATGGATGTTGATTTAAATAGCTGTAGTTTTGTAATGCCTGTTTGCTTGGAATTGTCGTTTTATTAGTCACAATAAATTTAAGTTGAAATTCAGTTTCTCCCTAGTTCCGTTTTTCAAATACTCAAATATTTAGTTAGTTTGTAGTGTCTTTATTTAACAAGGAGCAACCTATCAACTGTATATTTTACTAAACAATTATTGTTCTTTATTGCGTAATGGTTACTTCAGCTTTAATTAATTTAATGGAAAGTAAAGATTTAATCTAAGTTAGTCATGTGTAAAAATTGTTTTCCTTGGTAAGTCATTATTTTTTATTATTCATTTTTCTTCTTTAGTTTTGAAAAAAAAATAGAATTTCATAACTTTCAGTGTAGATTGATTTTATCGACATTGATTCCCATTCTAATAACTAGGTGGGCCGCCGTGGCTCAGTGAGCGCTCACCTCTGGTGCCGGCGGTGGCCCCAGTTCGATTCCGGCTCGTACCATGGGGGCTTTGTGGTGGACAAACACCATGTACCTTGGTTTCCTCAGAGTTCTCAGTTTCCTCCCATACTTTCTTCATTCCACTAATTCACCCATCATCATCCATTCGGCCTGAGCCAAAGTTGCCCATAGCCCTTCAAGTCATTCAGTTCTGACAGTTTTTTTTATTTTCTATTTATGGGTTTATCAGGAGCTATGACCTATCGTAAGTGTAAGGGATGAAGTTATTCGATGAGCACTTTTCCGGGGCAAGTAGTGGCCGTTGCGTTTGGCTAGGTAGCATCCCGGCAGCAGGACTCGAACCGATCTGAAGGCAGTGACCATTTGACACTGACGTATGCCTCTAGTGCTTCGTCTTTAAGAGGCCAGCAGGTTGAAAAGGAGTTCTCATTAAAAATAATCCTGGACGGTTGTAAGCCATAGTTAATTAATGGCATGGCAAAAGTTAGTACCCATCTCTATCATAAATATGATGTCTTTTAGCAAAATGACACGAAAGTTTATTATAAACAAGAAAATTACGTTGGTCGCATTTGGTAAAAAGGGTCACAGGATAAAAAAGGTTGAGAAGCTGGTGTAAACTGACAAGCTCATTGGGAGAGCTTTTGCTTATTAAATCGTTACTAAGAGACCTTGATTTAAACTGTTGTTCAGCGAAGTCTGAGCTATTTTATGTTCTCATAAAGTGCATGTCTGTTAATGCCTTGAAATTCTGAGATCACGTCGAATTATTATTACAAACGAAGTAGATACGGTTTCATGTCAAGTGATTGAAGCTGATTCTTACTACTGTTCCTAATGTAGTAAAGAAAGAGAATAGGAATAGAACGAAGCTACTTTTGTGTAACTAATTTTGGCTAGTTTTCTCATAAATAGTAATGTATTATTGGGTAATGGTGATCAGTAGATTCAAACACCAGTTTTTAAAGTATTGTATGTCAGTCTCTCGGTATGTCCAATTTCTATAACAAAGCAAGTATAGCTATAACATTTGGCGTTAGTAGGTAGCATTGGCAAAATATTTTTGTCTTTCTATCCGCTACAAATTATTGATGTATACAATTATAAGTTATAACATGTTTCTATAGGCTAGTTCTGGATATTCATGGCATGTTTTGAGTTCGTGAGAAAAGGAGATGTTTTGTTTACTGTGTAGATCAGTGATACCGATGCGGCCCGCCACATATGTTGCATTTGTTTACCGTAAACACGTCAAAAGTAAGTTTTTAAGTCTCCTGCTTAATCTATACATGAAAAATTAACTTTTCTCAACTGAGAATACCAACTATTTTAATTCTTTGATTTTAGCGTCTTGCTATTTTTTTGCGATATTAGCGTTTAAAAGCTGCTATTTAACAACGTATACGAGTAGGCCTTTCAAAGTTGTTTATAGAGTAAAAGACAAAATAAGAAATAGCTCACATTACCCAAGTCATTACGTTTTTCATTATTAGAATTAATATCACATAGTATACATAATTTTCTTTTTTTTAAATAACTATATTTGCACAAAACGTGACAAACGTTTACGACATCAAAGGAGCGTCATGCGCTAGAAGACACTTGGACATTACATTTAATTTTTTTCGTGCATTCATTAGCAGACACCGTTGTGATGCAAATTGTGATTACTTGTAAATGCTCCAAGTAATCTTCGTGTTGCGTAACAGCTCTGTGGTATTTGTTTCATGTCGCCTACTCCTCTGAAATGTTTTGCCAATCTCCGAAGCAGCTGGGATTTATGCTATATATAACACCAAGTCTTCGAAGACTAGGGCGGGTTATTTAGTCAAATGTGCTGCTGCTCGAGACTTACCGTGCGTGGTTTTGGATTTGTTTTTGAGTTTAAAAATTAGTTTATTTGTGGGGTATCAATTTAAGCAGTGGAAGATACGGAATTGGGGGAGAAAATTCAGTGATAACACCAAAGAACTGCATTTCGAATAGGCATCCATCATAGTGTATGTGTGTGTGTGTGTGCCGGAAGCTTTGAAATCTCGTGACCTGTCATAAGTGGGATTTAAAGGAATCACACCTACTGCAGTGCTTGTGGCATTTCATGTTGGATGCATATTTCCGCCATTGTGCCAGCTGATTTGCCGGAGCGCAGCTGTCTGCAGGACACTGCTTTTGGATCGATATACTGGCAAATGTGGAACGGTGGGAAGTTAGTGCAACACGAGCTTTAGCATCTTAACGTACTGTGCTACGAAAGATAAACATTCACGTTGTGCCGGCTATCGTTTTAAGTACACTATCGAAAAAAATCATGTGATTGTTAATATCATTGAGTTTCCAGCCGCAGATATCCCTATTTATTTATTTATTTCATTTGATATTTTGTTCAGTGTTGATCAGCATGTCGCAACCAGTAAAAGTGGAATATAGAATTACTATATATTATTATAACACGGTGGTGGTGATTTATTTGTAGCGTAAATGTGAATTTGGTGAAGACGTAGGGTGGTTATTTTCAAGTCTCCTACTACCGTTTGGGGAACATTATAGATAAGTGATTTAATTAGAAGATGTAGTGAAAATTCGTTAAAAACTTAAAATAGTTCTGCTGTGAGAATTCGTAATTTGTTTTTAAAATTACGAAGTAATAAGAACATCGTACATGTATTGGTGAGTGCAAAAGTTCACAACTACATTCTAGTCTGAAATTAATACAATGAAAATATAGTCAGTCATCAAAATGCTTATTTTGTATTACGCTTAAACTAACTACAAGTATGGAGAATATGATTCCGTGCATTACAGTAGTGGGAAAGAACAAAGATGGTGTCTCTAGAAAAAATAAAAACTCTTGTGCACATTCACAAGCGAAAGTCAGTCGTCAAAGAAACTAATTTCTTTCTCCAGACGAGATGATACGAAACATCCGCATAGCAGCAGCAAAGATGTTATTCTCCAAGAAGTGATAATAGATCCATTTAACTCCCATTATTTCTCATTTGGTGTGGATGCTCGTGGGTACAGTAGATAGGGAAGAACGTACTGTTATTCACCAGAAGAACAGCGTGAAACAGACGTTTCGCACAGGTCATCTTAACGTGTGTAGAGGAGATTCTGAAATACGAGGGAACATTGTTAGGCGATACAGTTTTTCAAGACCTGAATTGTCAACCGAGTCGAGTGAAGTATATTTGTTCGTGTTAGTTTAATTGTAGACAGTACTAAGAAGAAAAAAAAATCGCACTTCCTGTGGACAAGGATGTGAATAATTTGAATGATTGTTCAGTGGATTAAATTAGCAACTGTTGAGACCAGTTCGTTGCTTTCGTGTGTTGTACTGACTGAAAGCACAGGAAATTACATGCTGGTGTTTTTGTTGTGGAAGAACTCCTTTATCCGCACGCTGCTGAACCCATATCATTAGTGTAGGTTATCCATGTCTAAGTCATGAAAAATTAATATGGCAACGTTGTATGAACAGAGTTTGCATGGACTGTTTCATTTGAGTAATCTTGTCCCCCAACTATGAGCGAGTCTGAGGGTCTAGAGATGGACATAGTGACAGGAGAGGAGGAGGCGACAATTACAGATACGATTTTTCCGCATCCTAAAATTGGCAATCTTAAGTTCCGTGTTACGCTGTCCAACATCTCCATTTTCTCAGTGTTCTTCTGTATTGGAGTTCCAGTGATGGCTCACGTCGTTTATTCTCTTTTCAGACTTTTGTTTGGAACTCTGTACCCGGCCTATGCATCCTATAAGGCTGTCAGGACGAAAAATGTCAAAGAATACGTGAGTACGATTTTTTCTCTCTAAATCTATGCACTTTTTTATAGTAGAATACATAAATTAACACGTATGATAGTCTCATAAAGGGTACAAAAGTCAGGGTTTAACCTGAGTTAGTTTTCCTTTTGCAAAACGCGGAAATCTAGTGAAGTTTGTGATAAACTTAGCATAACTTGATCAAGAATGTTATGAGTTAACCTTTCCAGTTTTATCCCCTAAGATATATGCTATTCTGCGTAGGGGACCAGGTAATTTTAAACAAATCGTTTGATTATTAGCTTAATCACGAGTAGTGAACACAAAGAATAGTTAATAGAATACAGAAATAGTGAAGATTGAAAGATGGAAGTCAATTTGAAAACTACTGTAGACCGTGACGTCACTGAAGTGTCAACGCTTGTAAGGATAAACAGACTTTTAAATCTCTTGCGGGAAATGTGTAATACTTGTGGAGTGGATATTTTCCAAAATATTACTTTCAATATGAACTGAGTAACAAACAAAATGTCATTTTACATATTTAGTCAGTCACTGAAACGTGGTCTTGTACCTACAATAAGAGAGATCGTGTTTACATACACGAGCCGGTCAGTATATCACATGTACACAACATATCTCCTCAATTGTTCTAAAGAAAGATTTTGTAGCAATTTGGCTTTTAGAAATGCTTTTTATAATGTTCAAAGGTACGTAAAGAATTCTGAAACATTTTTAAAAGTGTAAAACCTAAATTTCAAAATCAATTTTCCCAAAGATGCTAATATTTTTAAAGCACCAGGTTAAACCCTAAGTACACGTTTTTGTCTATAGCACGAGAGTATAGTGCATGCATTTTCTTCCTTTTGTGGAAGGATTGGGAGCTCTTCATATCTGTAGCATCGAGCTGCTTAAAAAGAGTGGTCATTCATTTCTTACATCTAATATACTGTAAGTCGTATTTATTGTTTTGATTTTGAATTCATGTGTGTTAGTTCGGTTTATGTATTTTTTGCAGTGTAACTAATTTTATGGCATTTTTTATTTTACCTTTCACAACTTTTATGATGTGTTTTCTTTGTTCTACGTTTCTTTAATCTGAAAGAAAAATCGGTTACTGGAAAATATAACAATATTTTGATGTAATGTAGATACTGCATTTGCTGTGCTATTGGATATATAGTCCGTTCCTCATCTTTGGGTGCGATTTTTTTTTTAAAGTTATACATCTGTTGTGCAAAACAGTTTTTTTTTTTGCACTGAAACATGTTTCTTTTAGCCATCGTATACAGTAATTGATTTTAGAAAGCCGTAGTTCTTTCAAACAGCGTGTATGAAATTTTTATTCAAATTGATTGTAACTAACTTATGCGATTGAAATTTATAAAACTTTTAAATTCAAATGCTGGTACAATCATAGACAAAGAGTGCCACTGTATGTTGTTGTTCTTTGTTTATTGGTAGTAAGGAATCGAATGATTCGCAACTTTGTTTATATGGAGGATTACGCTGTTTACCACTCTGTTTCATTCTTCAGTGATTTCTGACTGTTGTATCTTGATACATGCCTCGCTTCCCACGTCAATTAACATTTAGACTTCATTATATGCCCAGCTGATCTCATTAAAATGCATTATGCTAACGTCGATCATGTTTATCCACATCATCTGCAAGTGTGAACTAGGTTCAGATTTTTCTTTATATATAGATTGTTCGAGGTCATAACTTGGATTAAAAGTCCCGTTTCTGGCAACAGCATTATCCTTAGCTTTCATAACATTGCAAGACAGCGTATCTGCTTTCAAGAGATGGACGGTGACATGTTGTTTATTGTTAATAAGTACTCATTTATCTCGATCTATCTTAAGTTTTAATTATAATTTCATCACTTCTGCTGTTTTGTTATGTCAGTGACATGTTTTGACAACGCTGGAGTCTTGTCTTAATGTTTAAAACTAATTTAAATTGAAAATGAATTCTCTGTCATTTTGTAAGAATATTTTTGTGAATTTATAGGTTATTAGAGTGCTGCTCGTTGATGTGGCAGACATCCAAATTTCTGGATGGATATCTTTGGAAAAGGAGGTTGTGTTTATTTGATCGTTCATTGTACCGTGGAAAAGCGATGTTGGCTTCGGCGCTTGTTTTGACTGTTAACCTAGGAATGCAAATTCACTTCCGCATAAATTTCCCTCTTATTAAGGATGGTCAAGAAAGGATGTTTTTCTTAATGTATTGCTTTCAATGTCTGTCATCAATTAAATCGTTTTGTTTTTTCGAATTATGTATGAACTCTTGTTACATGTCAGCGATCTGAGCCGTATTGAAAGGAGAAACCGAGAAGTAGTTTGAAGTATTGTGACAGGAAATGTAGATTTTGTGAGAACGTTGTAGGTTTGTCATTGGTTTGACCTATTCGTATGTTGATGGTTGTAAATACCTGACGTTTTACCTTTAGACACAGTCTTTGAGGACAGTTTTATGTTAGACCGATTTACGTGAGCAAACTACTTTTTTTTTGATCTTTCAGTTGTCACAAGAATAAGTTTGCTATAGTTTGTATTTTTCCTTCTCGTTCTAACTTCTTGCAAGCAGGTTGAATTGAGATTTATGTTATTGTAGGTTGTACACATCATAGTGTAAGCCAAGTGTTTTCCCTGTTTATCGTACTCAGAATGTCTTGGAGTCGTTGTAAAGTATCGGAAGGAATGGCTTCGGAATTGATGCCTACAAACTCTCATTTCCCTGACGGCAATATATATAGAGGTTATTCATGGTTAATAGTCAGTGTTCACTGGTGAGTCTTCCCACCATTTAGCGTCGATGATTCGGATATGGATGCAAGTTGTGGGTTTGGCATGTCAACACTTGGTAGCATTGACGAGTAGCCAATATTAACCTTGTGGTTATGTGCAGATAAGACGGCTAGTTGTGCTTTCAGAAGATTCTATGACAATGGTATATACCAAGTATATTGAACCAAACAATGCAGCCTGTGAATTTTCTTTGGCTGGATACATGAATATGAATAATCAACTGAAAAGTACAAACTTGGAAACTAATGAAAGCGTATTTTAATGCTTTCTGTTGGGAGTATCGCCATCAGGGGTGAAGTCGATCGTTACGAAATGTTCCACTCCAACCACATCGTGGTTAGTATCATTGGTACTAACGTATTAGCATAGTTTCACGCAATCACCGTGGTAGGAGTAGCATTTATTTAGTAATGATCGACTTCACTCCTGATGACTGTCCTGAAACATTCATTGAAGTAACCTTATAATGAACTTCATAAACATTAAAGCCAGGTTTGCTTGCAAGACGAGAGTAGTATAGCATTAAACAATGGATGCTTATTCGTTAGAGTAACGAAAGAGGTGTAGTGCGTTTCAGGTCATGGAAGATAGAACACAATCCAACTGTCCGAGCAGATAAAACAGAAAAAAAAAAGAAAAAAAGCGCATTTGACACTTCGTGAAATGTTAGCTAGCTACGAAAGAAAAAAAAATATTCGGTTTTGTTTGATATAGTTGCTTCAGTATGTAATGGCTGTAACAGTACACTTAAAGCTATAAAATAAGTGTGTGAGAATGATGAATGGAGGTAATAACCGGATATATTCCAATCATTAAATACGTTTAATTCAAGATGTATTATTCTTCATAGCATGGAAGATAGTGTCTCGTCTTGATGTATGAAACATTTTCTAAAGTACTGTTACAAATAACTTTCTATACGTAATGGTTTTACGTTACATTACATACAAACGCCAACGTAAACATAATAGATCATTTTTCTTTATATTGTGTAGGTAATATTGCCTTGGATTCACTTTATCCCATTTTTATAAAAGGCCTGAGCTCTCAAAGCGATTCCCATTATTCTTTGAGCAATGGCTAGTCGTATTATTGAACGGGAAACTGGTAGCATTCCCCTGTGGTCCGGGATTAGGGTAAACCAGTTTTATTTGCTTTTCGTGGAAGCTAAAGACGAAATGAGGAAGGGCATCCAGAAGTAAATCTTAGCTTCAAATATAATCTGGCTGGTATTACTAAATTTCCCAGAATAATAGACTTTTTTTGTTTCTTAAAAACAAATCATTGCCTTACAGGCTAAACCGGCTGGAAATAGTCAATCACAAATCACTGCGATAAGTGGATTATGATCTAAGAACGCAAGACGACCAAAGTCGCACGACTATAGTCAAGGACTTCTTTAAGTGGTCTAAGCATTGGTGATGGGCGAGGCATCGTAGCCGCTGACTATCCTTAAAAAAAAGTTTTTCGTCCCCAGGGAAATACTGGGACCATTATCTCCCCTTTTCTCCGATCGACAGGCTTAGATCGTAGATACTAATAATAATGATGGAAATTCTTCCCGAAGGTTCCTGGGTAAGGTGAAGCGCTGATGGTTTGCCATTGTCTTTCTAAAGACAGGACCTAGAGTTTCAAGTAGGCTGCGAACCTTTTGTTTCTCCATCGAATATCGAACCCGGCAGTCCTTGATTACAAGGTAGTGAGAGTTACCACTCACCCACTGGTTAGTAAGGACCATAAATTTGAATTTTGTGTTTTTTAAAGGACTATTGTTTTAGTTGTCGTATGAAGTGTTTTTTTCTAACTTATCTGTGGTAGTGCCTTTACAGGAAATGAAAAATGAAGCAACATCCACCTTCAGACCGATTGTTCTAAATATATAACATGAAGCACGTGGAGAAGCAGCTGTGCAAAGAACGCGGAACATTTCATTTATGGGCTTTTCATTTACATTCTCCCGTCTTCCTCTGTAACTTTGTCTCGCTGCCCCTTTATTCGAGGCATTGGTTTGATAGGGAGGGTTTGGTCAATGTGGCAGGTCCTGGCCTCGGTCCTTCCGATTATTAGACTAGCATTCTTCTACTGTACTACTATTTGTGGTAGTTAGTGAAACTATAGAACCATCAGAAGCAGTAAACAAATCAAATAAATCATTATATTCTAAGGAATGAGTTACAGATGATTTATTCAATGGAATAGAACGATGCAACAGACGAACTAGAAGTGCTCTGTTCATTAATAGACAATTGTAATGCTACTAGATACGGGCTAGGTTCCAGCATCTCTTAAGTAAATACCAATTTTTTTAGCATAATTATTTCGTCTGTTTAATTTTCGTGTTTGTTATCGATGTTTCCCTTTTTCCATTCAAGCGTTTAATTTCTAACTATATAGGTTTCTAGTGTGAAGCAGTTTCTAAATGTCATATGCGATTTCCATACTGTCTTTCTAAATATTTCTCTTAACTTTCGTCTTTATTTGATTTTAGTTTCTCTGTTTGCTTGCTTCAAAATTAATAAAATATAAATAATAATAATAATAATAACCACTGGCGTAACAGGCCGATAGACCCTGATCCTGCCCCAACGCCATCTGTCCGTGTTTGGTGGAACTGCGTCCACCTGAGTAACGGCTGTG
>JAGDQP010031622.1:10773-21833 GCA_022664845.1 Lepisma saccharinum
TCCAATGATGCAATATAATTCGCACACACGAATTATATTGAGTTCAGAAAAGAGCCAATTACCACATGATATAAATTCTCCATCCCTCTTTCCCTCTCTTAATATGCATATACACGTAATACATGTGCATGTGTGTGTATAGCGTTATGTGTAATAACGTATGTGTGTATGTTTCCTAACTTCTCACTTTTCATTAGCTGCTGTGAGAAGATTAATTTGTTGATGGTTTGATTTCCAATATACGGATTTTGATCATTTCTCTTTGCGTGTTTCTAATAATATTGCAATCAACAAATATTCATTATCACTCCCGTGGGCTTCTTTATATTACTAAAAATGTTATTTACTACGCAGTTTATAATGTATTGTGCATATTAGCACACTGTGTGAAGTGTACAGTAGAAATATAATTTCGATAACATAAAATGAATCATTATTTATCAAATAGAAACTCTAAACCACTTATTTCATAATTTTCTCACCTGACAGGCTACTACGCAACGATTATAGAACTAACTATAAGTTGTACCAGACGTGACGTCATTGACTCAACCAAGGTTATTTAAAATTAAATAACAGGCCAAAATTGAAAAAGACTGAATCCGAACGTACCAACTTCAGGCTGCCATCTTGGTGTGCATAGTCAGAATTTACATGAGTGTTCTTTACACGCAATTTAAATATGTTGATATGCTAATTTGGTTAAATATGTGCTATTAATTAAGCAATACAAAATAGAATAAAACCTCGGTATCACATTTAAGTCTTTTCCACTGTTTTAAATTCTGGCTGTGCGTGCCAAGATGGCAGACTAACGTTGTTATGCTCGGGTTCAGTTTCTTCAATTTTGGCCTATCGTCTAATTCTAATATCCTTGGTTGAGTCAATGACGTCACGTCTGTCACTACCTATAGTATAATTAGTTCTATAAACATTGTCCGCTACGTTCTTAAAAGTGTAATACTTTGATTGTTTCTGTATTGTTTTTATATTGTAAATAAAGGAATACGGGGTATGAGCTGTACTATAATAGTTCCAGATGATTTTTGTATCAAAATTCATAATATTTGTATTTTATTTTAATTAGTTAATATTCAAGTGTCAAGCATTGTGCATCAAATCTTCCAAAGCAACATTCCATATGTAATATTATTGTAAAGTTTAAAACTCAAGCACTATAGCATTAGCACGCTCTTGATGTCAAATCAAGAATAGCCTCGGAGAACCAAAATACATTGAGAAAGTGCTATGGCAAAGATAAAAGTGTTTACGGAAAATTCACTAAAAAGGAACAATAATAGCTTTCAATTTCTGGCCGTAACACAGGTCTCTCAGAATTACTCTCTCTTAATACTTCGCTTAACAACTAACAAAGACGCCAGAAATCGAAAGAGGAGCTGTAAATTTTCCGAACCAAAAGTAAGTTGTCTGTAATAGGTTTAAGGACTGATTTTCATGAAAACTTGCGTTGCTTGCGATTTGGGTGAATAGCCAATTGAAACACGTGTTGCACTTTCCTTACAATAAAACACGTTTTTCAATTGGCTACTCACCCAAATCGCAAGCAACGCAAGCTTTCATGAAAATCAGCCCTTACTTATACATAACCAAATTTTGTATCATTGCAGTTTTGTGTTCAGAAACATTAATTGACAGTTGGCCAGTCTCTCGCTTGACTCTGCTTGTATCAGTTTTCTTCTTTAACTTAATATTTAATATATTAATTTCATATCTATCCCAAGCAGATTACGATTTACGATATCTGATTTGGTTGCATATTATTCTAGACATACATTGAAAGTTAATTAACAGCGATCACTAAAGTTTATTGTAACTCTCATTCCTTTCTTCTGTTGTTCGCAGATAATATTGCAAGGCTTATTTTCTGTGTGTGACTGCCTGTGTCTTTTAGGTATATCATTATATTAGTTTAATCTAAGATAATACCCACTACTACCGAACTTGAATTTATACTACCGATTTTGATCATTACTGTCAAGTCGTAATTCAAGTCGATTTAATTGTAATCCAATTATACCAAATAAACTTGCATCATCATTACCATTATAATTTATTCATTCCCAAAGGTTCCATACTAAAGCAAAAAGACCTTACAAAACGTCAGCTTCTTTAGCATTAAATTGAGTAACATAAAAGCATGATTAAAAAAGAAAATAGAAGAAACTATTTTGCGCACGGCATGCTTGATTCCTAGTTCTGAAAGACAAACACCAGGTGGCAGGAGAAAAGGAAAATACAAATCGCCACCACGAGACTTCTCTGTCTGCATCTATTTTATTATCTATGACAAAAGTGTGGACTGAACGAACGTAAGTTAATCAAATCTCCATCAATTTTGTGCATTCGCTCTTGTGCAGATCATATTTTGCACATGTACAATGTTGTTGCACGTGTTTAGCATATTTATTGTACTTTGTTAAAAAAGAATTGACGACACCACCCGTCCACTGGGAATACGTTGAAGAGTCGGGTGAACAGAATAAGGTTGTAAAATCTGTGTTTGGGATCACTGTAAACTATGTACGGGATGGAAATACTGAAATGAATTATTACCTGTACCTAGGGAGGTAGAATTCACACCTATATTTTAGCCTGTTTGAAAGGGTTATTTCCTACTCTGGCAATTTTAACTATAGACAGCAAAAAGAATATTCTATTCCAAACGTCACAAACACCAAAAGAGATGTATAGACCATCATTTATAACCAGCCATTGGGGCCCATTTCACAGAACTAGAATGGAAAATGAAAATGAACTATTATTCGGGAACAAATATACTGTCGAACACCGTAATCCACCGCTGCTGAATTCTGAAAAAAAAAAAAGCCAAAAACTAATGAAAAAAAGTTAGTAAAAGAGGAATTACACCTCATTGACCTGTCCTCAGCGATTCAATACATCATCCCCCTGTCCATCGGAAACTTGTGACGTTAAACAGTTCAAGTCGCTTCATCATAATGCGAGAGATGTCGTTACGTCAGAATGACATGTTCCCCATTCATCAATACAACACACGCACACATACATACTAACTCAACGGAACAATTCTGTCTCTTTTCAACACATGAAATCAATCAAATGATATTCCAGCATGATTAAACCAGGCCTCACACATTTGCATACAAAACGCTACATAACCCTCCCACTTTCCTCATTCATTCAGTATGTGCCCTTCGACATATACCTGCCAAAGGGCAGCGTTAAAAATAATAATAGCTTGTTAAGTGACGTCCCGAAAATGGAGTCGACATATGGGCAATTAGGTGGCCTTTGTACCCAGCTGAATAATGTTGCAGCATTGTTCCATAAAGAACTGTGTGTGAGCTGTAAGCGTGAAAGTTACGGAAAAAAATAATCAAATAAAGCGTGAGATACTATTGATGTTATATTGTTGATGCAGGTATAGCTATGTATTTTGTTTGTTTTTTGCTAACCAATAGCTCTAAATTAACTTTAGAACCGACAAAAATGAAAGGCATTTCGGTACTTGTTTTAGTATGCTGTAGTAGTTTTGTAATAACAGTACGTAGTACATATTTTAATTTCTATCACCTACTCTTTGTATACTTACTGTTAGAGAGGTTCCGCCAGGGCATACAATTGTTTATAATGCACCAGAGGCATGCTAGAGGCACACCTATGATACTGATCAAAGGTGTTTTTGAATTTGAATTTTATGTTTTTGGTCTTTAGACAACTTTGGCTCATGCCGAATGGATGATAATGGGAGAATTGGTGGAATGAAGAAAGTGGGAAGAAACGAGAAAATCCACACAGTGTTTGCCCACCTCAAAGACCACGTAGTACGAGCCGAGATCAAACAGAGGACCCATGGCACCAGAGGTGAGCGCTGTACCACTATGGCAACGCGGACCCAATCAGAGGTGTTGAAATAGCAAGCAAGAAAGGAGGAGAATAAAATTTAGAAGAGGACTCCAACTTAGATTAGAAAAGTAGATCCCTAACATGGGAGGTCCTACATGAGGTTCCTTCGTAAGTCACACCAGGCAAAGGCCGGGATTTCATCTTCAACTTAGGCCCTAGCTGATTCTTTCCCGCATCCTTTCCTCTCCCGATCTGAACCACAAATGTCTAAAGGCCATAAATAAATTAAAAATTAACCAACATAAAAGTTCCCCGCCCACCGCCCTGTGTGACTGCTCATTCATTTTCCTCGATAGCCTCCAACCTGCACCAGTAAACTCAGTTGTCGCGCACGTGTATTTTTCTGAACTTTTATTTATGAAGAAGAGATTTACATGATGTAGGTAGGCAAGAAGGGAAAACAAAATAACAGGAAAGCACAGGAGAAATTTGACGTATTGTCGGGAGAGAAGGGACATATAAGTATGATATTTGGTGCTGAAAGAACACATATAATAAGCATTTTGTCTAGCATTAAAGAATAGGTATTTTGTTTAACATTAAAAAATAGTATTTTTATAACATTATGGAATTATTAAGAGGTTTAAACTTGTTAAAGATTTAGGTCAGGTTTCATTTTTGCGCTCAAATCGGGAATGAAGGTTCCCTCCCTCAAGTAGCGTGTTGAAGTTCTGATCATAGGGGGAAGAATGTGGATTATAGCGAAACGTAAAGGTAGATCAATTTTTTTCTGTGGCTGGGTGTGTAAGGAGACTGGCATAAAAGTGGCGGTGGTTGTTGATTCGAATGCTCAAGGCTGCACCTGTTCACCCTACACACACATATATATAAAATACATAACAGAATTCTGCAATTCCTATGTATATTACGTTACAGGGATTTATATATAGTGGCTACAAGCACCATTGATAGTGATCGTCAGAGAAGTTATGAAAATGGAAAGGGTCCTACATCTGGGTCTCTTGTATATGTGCGCGCCGATTGGAGGCGGTAGGGAAAAGGAAGATTCGTACCGACCAAGATGTTTCAAAAATTGTGGTGTGTGCTGAAACACTAATTTGGTTTGGTGGGAAATACTGAAATTGTGACAGGAGTGGAGAGTGTGGAAGCGAGAATGAAGGATTTGTTTGACCTTGGTGAGTTTAGGATGGAACTGGGTAATTAGAGCCGGTGGATTCGGATAGATATAGGGAATATAGGTGAGTTGAATGTGCAAAGATGTACGTTGGATCTGCTTGGTTAGGCGGGCCGCATAACGGACAAGACGAATTGTTGGAGATGATACGTTCAGGTGCTGGAGGAGACGAAAGTATCTTCGTCAAGAAGAAACAGCTGCAAACTGTCCCAGAATGTCTCATTTGTACAATGACGGCGCCAGGTTTAAACTCATTTTTCTAAGGAATAGACATTTTTTCATTAAAGACAATCTTAGCATGAGCCTGAAATACCTAAAGGTCACAAATATATTCAATTCTATTAACGAAAATGCAGTTTTTATAATTAAAGATTAGGATTAGGCATTTCGGCTAACATTAAGGATTAGGCATTTTGCCTAGCATTAAAGAATAGGCATTTTACATAAAATTGCAGAATAGGCACTTTGCCTAAAATTAAAGAACAAGCATTTGCCTAACATTAAAAAATAGGCATTTGCGTAATATTAAAAAGACAAATAATAATAATCACGGGCGTTACAGACCGAAAGTTCTTGGGCCTGCCCCAACGCCATTTGTCCACGGTTGGTGGAACAACGTCCACCTGAGTGACGGCAGTGTGGTCAGCATTGCGCGCCACCTGGCCACAAACAGGAGTATTAGAGGCTTTCTAGACCGAGTGTGCGTCACGTCTTTATTCACGTGACTTCCCAGTTTGTCTCACGATGCTGGGTGGACACCGAAAAGTGGGACTCCATCCGGGAATTGAACCCGGGACCACGCGGACATGAGTCCAACGTTCTAACCACTAGACTATGGAGCTCCTTTAAAAAGACAAGTATTTGCCTATTTACCTGACATTTGGCTAACAAACGGATTTTGCCTTACATTTAAAAAGACACTTATTTTGCCTAATAAGAACAGGCATTTCGCCTAACATATATAAAAAAGTAATTGAAAATTACGTACTTATTTCAAACCATCCTGTATATCAATGCTATAGTTTTGTCTAGTTCTGCTAACCGAAACATTTATTCCATCCTGCAACCCCCTCCACCTTTCCCTGTATCGTTATGAGGGAATATATTACGTTTAGGTGAATTCATTTAATCTTAAGTCTGCCGCAATTGTGCTCTTGCATGAAACCATTTTAGCGTCTTTTAGAGCTATAGTTGGTGGTGGGGATCTGAATTTCAGAAATGAGGGCAAAAAGACCTTTTTGCAAATGCAAAAGCTAGAAGCGGGAGAGGGAGGCGGAGAGAAGGAGTTGTGAGCACACTTTGTTCTCATATTCAAAGAACTTTTCTTTATGAAAATGATTACAGAAGTCAATGCTTTATACAGGTAGAATGCTATGCAGGAATATTCTTATTAACGAGATATGGCGGAAAAGGAGAGAGAGAGAGATAGAGAGAAAGATATCTTCATTGAGTAAAAGAATGGTTGCTATGGAAACTGCTCTAGTATTCGTCCTTGCGGAATAGTTCTCTCTCTCTCTCCCTATTTAGAAGGCGGAAGAGTCACATTTACTTTTTTCGTTGTACGAAAAAGTTCCTAACTTTTTTCCATTGCAACTCCCAGAGAAAATTAAGTAGCGCTCATATTATTCCTTTATGTAATATCCTGGAACTATGCAACACTGCTGCTTTGACTGCTGCCAACTTTGCATATCATTGAAGGATGTGAAAGTTTTCTTTATAAAGTCCTTTCAGTGGATACAATATCCTTAGAAGGGTACTGTAATATTGTAATGGTGCAAAATGTGGATTAAATAATGAAATAAGTTTTTTTTTTTTAAAGATAAATAATGTAGGTCCTTACAAGTGAATGTATTTATGAACCTCATTTTGGAAGCATGTTGAACGTGGGGTTTAGACTTCGCTTTAAATTGTAGAGCCCATTCATGGAACGTTGTCTCAATTCGATTGAAAGCAATGGCAAACTACCGAAAGTTGACCTTTCTCAGGGACCTTGAGGGCATAGATCTCACCCCGAGCAGCACACCAATTATAATTGTTTCAAGGAAGAAATTTGAGTAGAAAAGTAATGCTCAGTGCTGAATAATACAAGGGGGACGAAAGCGTGTCGAATATCTAAAAAATGTAAATAGTTTGTATTCGGCCTTACCACGCTGAAACCACTGAACCGATTAAAACAGTTTTAAATAAATAGATAAAACGTTGGCCCAGGCTACGTTTTTATAGATTCAATTTGATAAATCAATGTTGCTAACCCTTTAAAAATGCAATCTTTCAAATTAATCCCATAGCGTTAGTTCTATCCGCACCAAACTTATCAGAATGTGTTTTTGTTTTTGGCGATTGTCTGCTGTTATGTCTGCTAGAATCACCGACGTACTTGGCATGAAGCTACTGGAACAGGTCATAGAGATAATCTTGGGGCCACAATTAACAGTGTTGCCAACCAATTTTTAAACGTTTAAAAAATAATGTTTCAAATTATTCCAATATGCACACTATAGTGAAAAAGCGCTAGTTGATTACTAAATTTTTAATTTGAGCACTTTTGTTGTTATTCTTCTGTTTTTGTGTACGAGCTATCAAATGTGATTTTAAAATTATTTCTAAATTGTGTGTTATTTACGCTAATGAAAAGTTTATGTCTATGTCTTTATATTTGCACGTACTAAATGAGTTAGGTGCTGACCTCTTCTGTCCACTTCTTACACTAATCTTTGTTACAATTAATGTGTCTGAATAAGTGTCTTTTTTATTCTATGAAAGAGTTAAATAATGTTGCTATGACTAGGAGAATAGAACCGGAGATTGTTTTGGTAATAAACCAAGCGAGCTACAAAGAATATAATAATTCTGTCGTTGTTCTTTAAACAAATATTAAAGAAGTTTCGTGCGTGAACCAGAGTTTATTATATTGTGAACGATAGGTACACTTCTTGTGCACATGACTTACACTTTTTTCACTTAAATCTGCATTATTTATGGGATAAAATGTGTTCAGTAGCATGTGTATTTTTACAGTGTAGAGAAAGTAAGAGATAGAATGCTTCAAGAGGTTGTGAGACTTGATACAAAAAGAACATGTCTTCAGTCTTCAGTTGTTTCTGCCAAACTACCACGAGTTGCGCTTTGAATTGCTGCCACATGTATCATATTCACCAGATGTAGCTCGAAACGATTATTTCCTGTTCCCAAATCTAAAGTTATGGCTTGCGGAACAAAGATTTGCTTTAGATGAAGAGGTTATAGTTGAGACAAACGCTTATTTTGCAGAGTTTGATAAATCCTATTACACTGAAGATATAAAGAAGTTGAAAAAGCGTAGGTCTAAGTGTATTGATTTGCAAAGTGCTTACGTTGAAAACTAAAAAATACATTTTTGAAAAAATCTTTTGTTTTCTTTCTCAGGCCGAGAACTTATCGAACAACCCTCGCATATGGAAGATAAAAAGGAAAATATTAAATTGGAGAGAATGAAAGTGAAAGAAAAAAAGGCTGCATGCATATATTTTGATAACTTTTCCTATTTTCCAACTGTGGTAACAGAGAAAGATGAGTTTTTTTTTTAAACTTAGCTTCGACATCTTCCCGACTTTTTTCTTCCTCTTTCGCCGTCATTATAATACGAAGAAGGACGACCATCACTTCCTCTTTCTAGTCGTACTCAAATCCCTTGGCGACTCTCTGTTACGATGCCTGGGCGACCTATATTGATATACCAGTACGCGAACCATTTCTTGTGAAAAAGAAGAGTTGAATCTTATCCTTTGAAGTAGTCCCCCAACGTGTTAGGTAAAAAGCGTGAATGCATACAACCTGAAAAGAAAGGAAATAAAAGGAACCAGGCCTATAGACTAGTAAGAAAAAGGAAAAGAAAAAGAAAAGAATTCGGGGGCCAAAAAATTCCCTGAAAGGGGGAATGCACGCACCTGTCGAATGCTCTTCAAAAGTCTAACAAGAAAACTATTTGAATAACCAATAGTCATAACTCATAAGAATTTGTTTCTCTTTTTTAGGATATTATATAGAAATGAATTCTTATATTTTAAGAATTATGTGTATAGGAAAGGTTTTTAATAGCTCACTTCGAATAAGCACTAAGGAAGCGCCTCGGGTTCGAGTCGTGTTTACGCCAGTCATCCTGATGGAGGATTTAATATGTTCTTCGCAATCGCACCAGGTGAATACAGAGATGATCCCTGGCAGCTGCCTACCCATGCCTTTCCCTAAAAGAGAGTACACTAAGGGACATAATTCCTCAAATGTGACATTCAGTAGACTTAAGGTGCTCTAAAGGCCGTAAATGTAAATATAATGTACTTGCGTTGTGTGTGTGTGTTGTGAGAGAGTGAGTTTATATTTTTAAAGATACTCAATCAATGACAAGCAATAGTGAAATTTTAGCATGTGGCCTTGATAATACGTGTATCAAATGAACTGTCGGGTTACAGGGTCGAAATCAGATCACCGGGCCAGTCAGGGTCCCAAGAATAGACCCGATCAAGCGGTGATCCGGGCCAAAACTTGTCTCGGTGACCTATTTCAGCTCTGGTTGAAACATAAAATCGAATTTTGCTATAAATCTTGCTACGTTTCTTATTGTAAGCCAGACCTGCAACCAGGTCACTTTTGGTGACCCGGAGAGCGGGTCCTAAGCTTGACCCGGTCTGGGAATTTTTGGTATCGTATTAAAAACTCTTGTTTGCCTTCCGGGTCATTGGGTCGGAACCGGTCACCCGGTCCTAAACTTAACCGAATTGACCCAGTGATGAGTTTCAGCTCTGTTGAAGTTTCACTACTCTTGTCCTGTTTACCAAAAATATGTGTTTGTTTACTTAATATATTTCTGCCATTACTGAATGCTTACTTGTAAAACAAAATGGAGACACTAAGGGTGGGATCAATGAATAAAACAGAACATTCTTACGATGATTCTCATTATCGTATCCAATAACTCTTTCAATGTTGTGTATATTGAGGCTGAGGGTCATAGTGTTTATAAACATGAGTTATTTTTAAAGAAAAAAAAAAGAACATTATTTGTCGAATAAATGCAATTTTCAACTGAATCGACGTACGCCGTTTAATTTGCACTTTATTGTACGCAAATAGAAAAATATCGAGACGTGTGCATACATCACTATGATCCTGAACCCGTCATATAGTCCTGTCAATCTCTTGTAGGAACATGTTTTCCTCTCAAAATTGCATATATATTTTTTTCTTGACGAAAATCCGGGATTAGACTTGTATTTGTGCTATTTTTTTCTTCACTTTCAGTGTTGCTAGTACTGTGGTCAAATCGTTGTTCGCTTTTTCTTTTTTATGAAGAGGAAAAAGTATCGTTTCGGAAGCTTTTCAGACTCGTTTCCGTATGTGCCATGTTCTCTTTTGCCAGTGAATCCTCTGTCTCTTCTTCCAAAGCATGGGTTTCATCCCAGTTCCATTAGAGAGGTTCGATTCCAGAGGGCCATATTTCGTGAGTTTCCCTTACACGAACGACGCTGTGCACGGAGATTGGGAAGTAATAAATAGGGGGAAAGCGAAGGAAACGACCGGGAAGTTGTCTCGAGAAAAAGGAAAGTAGAGGGTAAAGACGGTCTCTGATCTCAACCTTCTCTTCCTTGTACACAGGAAAGAGTTTGGAACTTGTCACAAATGTTCCAGTGATTTTTTTCTTCTTTTTTTCCTATCTAGCCATGTTTAGTTTCTTACGATTTCAATTCTCAGTGATAGAACAGTGATTTTGATTTTCGCTCCAGCTCCGGAATCAGTTTTAATAACCTTAAAACTTTAACGAAATATTTTTTTCATTTTATTGTTAGGTGAATGAAGAGCTCCGGTTAAGTCGTATCCTCCGTCATATGCAATCCAACACAACTTTGCTGCTTTGCGAGTTGCATATGATAGAAAACTTAGTGAACTTTGGCTCAGGTCCTCAGGCCACAAAAATTTTATTAGTGAGCCAGTAGAGACTAGACGGGTTTGATATTTAACGTTACATCGAAATTAATATCAAACC
>JAGDQP010031623.1:0-19003 GCA_022664845.1 Lepisma saccharinum
ACAAAAGATGGCAGCACTATCTCCGTATATGTCTAATGTATTTTCATCGTTGCACGAAATTTCAATGTTGCTCGTACAAATTCAACGCTAGAGAGTTCAAACTTTCAGGGAAGAAAGTTCATAACCAATTCTTGTTTCTTGTCTGGTTAATGGCGACTAGGAACTTATAGTCATTACGACTTTGCCCTTGCACCTACTATTATAATATATAGTTAATTGTATAAATAGTTGTATTTTGTTTTATTAACATAAAGAAGTATTATGATATTTGATTGTTCACTATATATAAGTATGAAAAAGTTTGAATATTCGTCGCTATAATCTATCTTTGTAATGTTATTTCCAAGTTACTATGGTAACGTCTGTTCATTGTATTTCGTATGAATTATTCCTTAAAATACTAAAAAAAAAATACACTTTAGATTTGATGGTTGGGCAAAATACCACAATTAACTGATAGATGGAATATCTAGGGGAAAATAACTATGGAAATTTAACACGAAATGGACCGAAAAACTTTGAAATATCGATAAAAACACACTGCGATAAGAGTTCTATCCATGCCGATTTTTTTTTTTTTTTCTGTTTAATGTTGAAATCGCTTCATTGTTGTTAAAAACTTCGGTAAACTTTATTTTATATGGGCCAGTCTAGTAACTGTTGACTTCGGTCCGTCACAATTATCCGTCACGTTCGAGTTAAAAGATAACCATGCTCCTACCGGGACTCGAACCCTGGAAATCTGAGCCGTTTGCCTAACGCCTTAGACCGCACGGCTACCCGGTCGGTGCTGCATTGTTGCTATGGATATCCCAACCTATAACAATGAAGCTTTCAACAAAGAACAAGAAAGAAAATAAAAAAAATTGGCACGGATAGAACTCTTGAATTGGTTATTAACTTTCTCCCTGAAAGTTTGAATTTGTAGGAGCAACAATGAAAATTCGTGCAACGATAAAAATACATTAGACATATACGGAGATAGTGTTGGCATCTTTTTTTGGAAATCTTTGCTTTACATTAACCTTAATGTTTTTTCGGGTTTTCATTCATGGTGGAAGCGGCGTCGACTTACTAGTGCTGCCATCTTGATTACAAACCTAGATATTAGTATTACTACCACAAATTTGCTAAATTAACTGACTAATGAAGAAAAGGAGTAACGAAAATATCTATTCTTTCAGCTTCTTCGTTCATTCCCGAATACCAATGAAGGTAATCGAAGCTTGCTGAGGGAGAATTGAAATGCCTTCAAAACCACAAAATGGGTATCTTAACTTCGTGTCTTAAGCGTAGTTATTGTCAGATATATCGATGGTAGAGGAGGGAAGTTTTAGCATGTATGATATGACAAACAAGTATGATCCGTTAATTTAGTAATAGCGATTTACCATGGTCTAGAAATAGTTTTAAAAAATTGTTCATTCGTGAGAAGTCCATATTAACGAAACTTTACTACAGTACATTGTTTTCATAACCGTGCAAGCCACGAAAAGACATGTATAGACATTCACGAACAGAAGGTAAAATATCTCTCATAATTTTCTTCTTGGATAGACCTGTGGCTGTTGAATAAAGTGCAGTATCAAAGCAAAGTTTGAGATTCTTTACTGACGTGCTAAGACAGTATTCTGCCGAAAAAAAAAAAAAATGTTTGGGTGTTTACTG
Source organism: Lepisma saccharinum (assembly GCA_022664845.1). NCBI lineage: Eukaryota > Metazoa > Arthropoda > Insecta > Zygentoma > Lepismatidae > Lepisma > Lepisma saccharinum. The sequence goes on from JAGDQP010031623.1 coordinate 1,669, forward strand.
ACACTTGCCATGTATTAAAACTGGTTTCGGAGCAGCAATTGCAAGCTGGGGCAGGATTCAAACACTACCCACACAGATCATGTTAATTAAAGATCTCCAGTTTTCACGCATCTCATTGCGCGAATGACGAGATAGTACTTACAACTACAGGTCATTTCTTCCACCTCCCCTTTTCCCCGAAAATGTGATAGGATTCAGTTGCAATACAAAACTAGTCTCGTGCTGCATGAAAAGCACACAAGCTGAAGGACGTCGGATTTGAAACATATCTCATAGTTTCCGTGAAGGAAAAATACAATTAGAGACAAACGTGATATCGCAAATAGTTAGGGATCACAGCTTGCTGCGTTACGAACGACAGAAAATCCACTACTATATTTTTTGGTCATTTTCAGGTTTTATTTCAGTAGCCTTCGCCCCACGCACCTCTTTCAGTCTCACGTTCGAAACTAGTATTCTGGAAGGAATAAATCTATCGTGACAGACCAGCAAGCTCAACGGTGCTGGTGGAGTAATAACTGGATAAAGAGCCCGAATAACTGACAAAAGAACATCAACTATTTACAATGACCCACTGCCCAAATGCACTACATCACGAATCGCTCCTAATTTACACAGCTCCATCGGTCTTACAATTATGGTACGAGTTATCAGAAATTGTAGTTTCAAGTGTGTTTAAAATATATGGAAACTTACTTCGAGACACTGAGTGCTGTACATTAAATTTTAAAGCAAGGATGAATACAAGACCGAAATACAGAAAAGACGAAACGATCATAAATACTCATATGAAGGAGCGAGAGCAACTATGAGAACCTGGTACCACTACTTTTTTTGATTGATAGCCAGAGCAGTAACAGAAACAGGAAATAAACCCGTTGCGTTGTCGTTTTAGTCTTGAGAAAAGCTAACAGTACCCGACCAAGAAATATTATTTCTCTCACAGTTTCAACGAAGTCATTTAAGTTTGGAACACGCTTCCGAAGAAGAAAAAAAAAAAAAACATTACGAACGTGCTTTTCATTTCTTTACAAGGTGGCTTCTTCTTCGCCCCCTTCAGCTCCCTTCCAATACAAGAAAGAAAACAATGTGTCCCACTTATTCCCGAAGTTCAAAAAAGAAGGGAAAAAAGGTAATGTTCAACTTCCGCTGCTGTAGCAATATCCATCTATTATAACTTTCTGTAAAATGGAAGCAACATATAACATCAATGGATTTTTTTTTCGAAAACTACTGTTTGGCGTTCAACCGCTTTTATTCCCTCCTTTCGTTTCCTGAAACTTCTGACAAGAAACAAAAGTAAATCGTTTTGAAGTATGAAGAACAAACGACAAGAGTAAGGACTGATTTTCAAGCCCGCTTGCGATTTGGATACGCAACCAATTAAAAGACGTGTCACAACACGTAATAAAACTACCCACGTTACAATCGGCTACTCACCCAAATCCCAAGCGGGTTTGAAAATGAGCCCTGAAGACTGATTTTCATTCAATCTTGCGTTGCTTGCGATTTGGGTGAGAAACACGTGCTACACTTACAAGAAAACACGCGATAAAATACGTGTTTCAATTGACTACTCAAACAAATCCCAAGCAACGCAAGCTTTCATGAAAACCAGCCCTTAGTTTTCTTCGTTCGGAACAACGCATTATCACTTGCCACCAATGGCACTGCTATAGCGTAGAACTAAATAGAAAATTATAGTATAGAACTGCCCCTAATAACTGAACCCAATCCATAGGGTTCACAAGGAAGTTACTACAGTACTTAGACCACAAAATTTAACAAAAATAAGCCCGTAACAACTATTATGGATACATATCTGGGTAATGGAAAGCATCGTCATTATATGTGAAATAGAAAGCAATCGCATTAAATTGTATTATATGGTAATTAGGAAGCAACTTGCAGATATGTATACTAAATTATATTTGACAATGACGTAACTAATCCTACATAATGAATTTTATATCTCTATAATCTTGGTAAAACAAAATATAAGCATATAAACAAATTATACTTACAGATATCATATAGATGACAGTGTGATTTAGACATGAAGTGTTATATAATAAAGGAATGTTGTTTTGGAAGAAGCTGAATTAAAGGTAATGTGTAGATAATCTAAATAATAATTGAATGTACCATACTTCATGAAGAAAATATCATCTGTCAGAAATTATGCAAACAAAGATTCGGAAGTTAAAGTATTTTGGTGATTCATTATGAGAAATGATGTAAAAGATGCTTGTTCAACTTTTCTGGTTTTAAATAGATCATCATTGTTTTGGCTCTTACGAGCTAAATACCTGTCTTGTGTTTATATCTTTACGGATTCTAAAGCAAGCATGATACAAACGCTGCTAAGTTCTTTTAAGTTTGTTTATGAAAACAGTCCTGATTAAGAGTTTTACGTAGCCTAAAGGTATTGTAGTCTCCACTACACTATAGCGGGTGAAGATATGGAGCATTCTACCTTCTCTCGGGATAAGTTTATATTCATGCTATGTTGTCGGAATCCATCTCAACTCCAAGTTACTAAGCTCGTGCAGATGAAAAGGCACACTGAGATTTCTACGAGTCGATCATTAAACTATCGAAGTTGCTAATATTAAGACAATATACGGTTTTAGACTGATCGATTTTGGTAACACGTGAAGAGTATATAAGAAGAGAGTTACTACACAACGCAAAAGTACCATCAAGTTGCTAAAAGTAGTAGACTGTTTCAAAACTACCATATATTTCCCTTCCCCATCTCTAAACGGAAAATCGCAAAGGAACCTATTTTACGTCCTTGGGAGAAGAGACGAACGCCTCCGTACATTAAATGCTCGCGGAACTGACGCCAGCACAGCGAGTAAGTCACAACAGGGAGTGAGCGATGTGTTTCGTGTTGAGCGTGAAGTATGCTGTTTGCGTTGCGTATAAAAAGGAAAACAATCTAATCTGACTTTCTAACCCATTTACGTGATTTGTGTAAAATGGTGAACATACAAGAGAGAAATTACTTATAAACCGAAAAAAAGTTAACTTATTTTTGTTGTGTGTTATCAAAGTAAAATTTGATATAAATGTAGTGTGGGTCAAAGACAACGAGAATATGAATAATATGTAAAAAAAAAAAAAAAAAAGTGGGACATGACGAACAGTGCAAATTATTGTGTATTGCACGCAGCTACAGCGCATTAATCAAATAGCCCTCAAAGTTTCTTTTAAGGAGAATCTTCAGATGACCTTGTAGAACTACATGATTGTGCGTTGTGTGTGTGCTTTGCATGATACAAACACTGCCTATAGGATGTGTCAACAGATTAGAGTCAATACAGACTTTTACCTGGGTTTCTCAACCCTTCTTGCATGTATGGTTTACCAGGTAAATTGAAAAGTTTCAATTTAACTTTAAATGTAATTGTAGTTAAAATCGATGCAGGGATTTTACCTGCTGTGGCGATATATATATATATTTGTAATATCTGCTAAATTTTCGAACAATGTTATTAGGTAAACTCTGCCTATGACGGGAGCTGGTTTGAGTATGACCTAGGCTACAAGAATGCAAAATAAATAAAAACAACTGTTTACAATTATCGTATCAATAAGGAAAGTCGAAGCAGTTGAAGAACCAGCTGAAGTTCCTGTGCCACATTTTGAGCTTCTGAGGAGGCACAGAGACAGAATATACCTTTTTTTTTTAATTTTCTGCCTGGCTTTGATTTTATTTAAGTCCTTTTGACATTTTTGCCTTAGGCCGAAAAGGGTAGGTAGAGAATGGGGAAGGTACTGACCAGGACCTTTACATCCCGACATTCGACTGGTGGAACTGAGCTAAACCCTAGAAAACTTCAGTCAGAATGCAGGCCATGTCCATCCGAAGTCCGCCGCCTGCCTAGGTTTCTGCCTGCTTTACAGAAAGCAATTACCAGAATGTAACCTCACTTCATATTTTTAATGGTTGCATGCACGTCTGTATAGTATGTTATACTCGTTTTTGGTCAATTTCTGGTCACCTTACTAACAGCGGAAGTTATACAAGTATTATTTGACAACAACTGGTGATGTCCCCGTTGAAGGGGATTCCAAAGCACTACCTTTGGAGTGACGGAACCGAAAGTACTTTCGATATTCTCTACGGAGAGGACGGGCTTAGGAACTACGGGTTGGTTTTGAATAGACCCTATGGGCGGATTTTGGAGAGAGTCTCTGGAGGGAGGGAGGGGAGGGCAATGCCCCTCATAAATCCGCCCATGCTTGCACGTCCCCCTGTTCATGGGGAATTCACGCACGGACTGTGGAATCAAGAACTGTGAATCGGAAGAATGTGAATATTGGGAGTGCGACTATTTCATTCTTCAGTTATCATTCAATGAATAGAATGAAGTAGATGTTACGAAAAACTTAAAATCACTCACCAGTCTGACAGTGTTTCCAGCTCTTTTCAGAGCATCGACAGCCGATGCGTGAGGAACGTCCACCACGGGGACATCATTGACGTGAAGTATCGTATCGTTGACTTTTAGCCGGCCATCAGCCGCCGCTGCGCCACCGGGGATCAACTTCGTGATGTAGATGGCAGTATCGTCGCCGATGTGGGGGTTGTCGGTGCCGCCAGCGATGCTGAAACCTAGTCCAGCGCCGCCACGCTCCAACACGATCTCCTCGTACTCCCATTCGTCGTCGCCGTTCACCTGGAAGATAAAAAAATGTAATTATATATTTATTTTTATATATATTTATATTTTTTCTAAAGCCAAACCTGTATAGAAAAAATATACGAATTAAGTTTTAAAATAAATTAAGATGGCAACTCTGAAAGCTTGAACTTAAACAATTTATTTTTCTTTCTCTTTATGACACCAATGTCTTACAAGCAGCTACAAATACAGTTTCTGGTACTGGCTAATTTATATTTGCTGTAGGATGATGCAATTTCGTGAACTAAATATAATTCATGTTATCAACGCTTAGGCGTTACTTTGAGATAAACTACAATAACTGACCGCATAATATTGACGCATTAAATATTACGTTCTCAATGGAAATTTGGATGCTTGTGAAACTATGCTTCATTGGATCTCTTCCTGTATTGGATCCTCCATGGATCAGCGGACAAGTGAAACGCCTCTTACGTGTGCGTTGTGACGAGTTACAGGAAAACACAAACACAGCCTACACGCAGTAAACAAAATTAATCAATATTAATACCTACGATGCTTACGAATCAAGGGTGCAGCTTCTCGTAATATTGCTAAGCCACGAGAGAGTGGGGAATTTGAAGACGAAAGCCGCTTATAGAGCCCTCTAGAAGGGAAAATTTTAAGCAGATAGAGAGTATTATTATCTTTTATTTAAAAAAAGAAAAGAAAAAAATAATGGTAGAACGAGGATTCTGGGAAATTTTCAATTTTCAAATCCTCTTTCTCATAAAAACAAAAAACACCACTAGTATAAATGACACACTGAACAGAAATACAAAGAGTACAGCTAAAAAAATGTCAGTCGTCCAGAGCGGAACAAAAAACGAAAAACAAATGAGGCGGAACCCAGTCGGGGACTGTGCACATAACCTACCGCCAGGATTCAGCAGCGAGCATCCCATTTATATGATCAATGTTGCGTTGGAAAAATTACAGTCAGACCTTTCCAACGATACCTGAACCACTAGCCCTAGTAGTTCCAGAGTTAAAACTTCCCTTTCCTCAATGGCACCGCCCCTACAATATATATCGTCTATACTGGTTTAAGCTAGTCTCGCAAATACCTTTCTAACGACATCTCAACCACCCTCCTAGCCTTAGTCGCTCCTGAGTTGAAAGTTGTCGACAGACGAACAGAGAGTGCGCATTCGGCTTCAGTACTTGTTGCTCAAGCCTAAATCCATTAACAACAACAGAGTACCCCTGAACAAAAACTATTTTTCTTTTGGTGACTCAGCGTTGTGAAATTTTACAGTGAAAAATCGTACATAATTATTCCATATGTGAAACAGGCATAACACATGCATATACGATTTATTATGTAAAAGAGAAAAGAACACTGGCCGGCATCACCTACTTAATAGAAAATAGCCAGGTGTACAAGGCATATATAAAAATGAACTGATGTATTTGTTCTATATGTGACTTAGATTAGTTTGGTGTGGTCTCTAGCAAAAGTTTCAGCCAATTTCTATAAAGGCCAGTGAACACTGAAATCTCAATTATTGGGGCTAATTTAGGGAATAATCAAATTTTACACTAAATTAATAATTGTACAATAATAATACATAAAATAACTCATCTAGCCTAACCGTTTATTTATTTTAATGGAAAATGGATATTTGTTTCTGCGAGAAATTCCTAAAAAAAAAAGAATGTTCTTAGCTTTCTCAAACTACTTGTATTTTATTATATACTGCTTTCAGAAGGTAGCAAAGTAATTTCTAGCGGAATTTGTATGACGGAGAAGAAGTGGCCAATGCCATAGACCCTATGTTTGAATCCATCTTGTTCCATGTTTTTATTATTTTAAACTTTGTTCTACCGCAATTACTGGTTATTCTTCGCGTACGCATGGCCGGGCCAGCACGTATTCCCGATTGAAATCCGATAAACTAGATCAAGCACACACTTTCGAACAAGCGGTTTCTCACTGTCCTCTATTCCACTTAATCCAACAGTTTGCTAAGAGATTGCTGTAGTGACGCAACTTCCGTTAGAAATTACTTAGGCGAAAGCTGTGTTCGACCACCGTCCGGCCATCTTGACAGAAGTTTCTTCAGGATTTCTCAGTTTTGACAAGCCAATGCCGCAACAGTACCTTAAAACACTGCCCGACTTCCGCCTCTTATCTCTCTCATCCTATTCTACCTGAGCCAAAGATGTCTAAAGGCCATACGAACACGTGTAAATAATCGCATACCGGATAACTGGGACTTCACTGTAGACAGTTCTAGAAATGTTAATTTGGTAATCAACGTAACGAAAGAAAAATGTAACGAACAACGTCAGCCACAAGTTCAGTGGCCAAGTCTGTCGACAGACCGTAACCAGCAAGTATTGGCAGGTTATATAATAGAAACTGTATGATATTCTCGAGAATATCTATTTTCTATGACACTATTTGAAAAACTTGCATATTATGCGAATAGAACAGACAAAAATATTTTAATACACAGAAGAGTAAGCGACATATTAAATCAAACAAAAACACATTTTGTGGATCTCACTGTAAATACATTACACAAAATGTTTTCACGAAGCACTGTTGAAGCAAATCTTCAGATACATACGCATGCGCTTGAAGTTTCGTAAAACGCATATTTTAAATTTCAAATGTCTTTCAGTTACATTTTAAACTAACCAAAGAGAATAGCGCTGTCCTGTCTGACAGAATTTCATTTATTATTATTATTATTATTATTGCGTCAGTTACATCGCGCACAATCTGTGATATAAAAACAAATCACACAGTCAGTGCCATAATATTAGGAGTCTAATGAAAAGTCGTTGTATTAATCAAAGCTGAATTATCCACTTTTCGTCAGTAAGGTTTTTCGCGTTTGCTCATTGCTTCAAACACGGTAACCGTACACATTTGCTGTCTAATTTTCTAAGCGATTTCTATCATAAACACACACACATTTTTCCTGCTACCACTTTTCACTTTTACAACACAGTATCTCCGAAATCTTACAGTTCAGTATTTCATCTCGTTTGGTGCAACTAGTACACGTACTACACCCTACGGTAAGGAACAATGCAAGGGGAATGAGAACTGTAATTACATCAGGTCATTCTTCAAAAATACAAAACGCCACAAGATGATGCTGGAGGGGGAAAAAATGTAATTCATTACGTTTATTGCGTACGAACAATAAAAACCACAATAAAACTGCCAAGAATGTCTCATTTTCTGGCAAATAGGAACACAATGCGGTCCGCCCCTCTTCAAAAAGAGAGGAAAAAAAAAACAGTGTTGCCAAAACTACATAAACATTAGGTAGGAAATAAGACTGTAAAAAAAGCTATTAACAGTAACACTTCCACTAACTTCTGTCTCAGAGACGCGCTTTTCCCAGTTTTATATGCAAACCACATTTATCTTGCATAGTAGCGAAAGGACAGGTAGGTGAGGCGTCGCGTTGCTTTTTTTTTTTTTTTGTACAACTGTGTGTGTAAGGAATGGAAATTAGTGTTGTTAATTCAGTAATTTGTAGCTAAATCTAACAGTTTATGGTTATCAAAAATCATCTTCTTGGTTTGGCTGTTGCAAATTTATCAACTTGGCCGTTAATTCTAAGCGAGATTATTGCTACTTAATCTGACAATTTGAAAGGCAGAGAAGAGCAGAGGAACATCTAATAAATCCCTTCTGAGCTAATCAGTGAATGGTAAGTACTGTATAAGTGTAAAATTTCAAATGACAAAGCGTAATATGTTTATTTGGAGAAGAAAATAACCAACGTTATATTGGTTAAACATTCGATAGGAAAGTTGGTTATGCATTCGATAGGAAAGTTGGTTATGCATTCGATAGGAAAATTGGTTATGCATTCGATAGGAAAATTGGTTATGCATTCGATAGGAAAATTGGTTATACATTCGATAGGAAAATTGGTTATACATTCGATAGGAAAATTGGTTATACATTCGATAGGAAAGTTTGTAAAAATTCGATAGGAAAATTCTGTCTAATTTTCAAAGATCACATGGTATAGAAAATACTGAAAACTGGCACAAAATGTGAGTAAATCGAGCTAGCTGAAATCAATTGCAGTACGATTTGGTTGAGGCTCTAGCCCACGTCAGAGACAGACGGACAAAGTGTAATTCTAGACGACCAAAATTTTTTTGGTCTGCGCCGCTAAAAAAAATGATTGATCCAGCAGATAATTTATGTAGTATCAGATCAGCAGCTAGGTCGTCACTTTGAGGGCCAGAGAACTCGGGAGTTTTGAAGCCTTTTGCCATTTTCATGGGTTGCTGGTGTTCAGGAATGTCTTTCAATCGTTGAGAGAAGAAGATTCCATTCCCTGGGAGCTTGCTTAGGGATAACGGAACTAGGAAGGCGGAAGTGAAGGGAGACGAAGAGGAATGATTTTGTCACGTCCTTTGAGAAAGAGGGAGGGTTCGATGCCGAGTCTTCTTCCTTAGCGACGATGACAGTGGTGGTGGGTGCAAAAGTACCAAGGCTAGGAATTCAATTCCAGGCGGCGGAGTGTTGTTGTGTAATTTCCCATGCAACGTTCCTTCATTTCCCCTTTTCCTTCGGCTTTTATGGTTGTTGCAAAAAAGTCTTTTAGGATTCTCATATGAAATATATAAAGCGCTACAGTTCTCTTGCTGGCTGGATGAGCCCCTTCTGCTGGTGGCTTACGAACGATGCTGCCTTTTCCTCGGTAAATGTATGCTGATCTGCACAGAAAACAGCAGCACCAGCTAGTTCAAAAACTCACGTCATCTTCTAGTCTCTCCTTTCTTTTTTGGTTCCCTAGAAATGCTATCTAGAGGAATGTGTGGTATGTCGCCCTTGAGAAGTGTTGCCAGAAGACCGCAAAAGCTTGTTTCTTCCCTTTTAACTATACGAAATACGCGAGAGAAGAAAATATCTTGGGTTGTGGTCTTGATCACCTAGTTCCACAGCATTGGGACCTGTGCTACAACTGACGTGGGTTCCGAACTACGCTTGCTTTGCATCCAACGAAGCGTGAGGATGCACAGCCCAAGATCAATTGCCTCTATTTTTGCTCCACGCTAGTGACTTACAAGACTTCACTTCTTGGAGCTCCGACAGAGAAAAACGAAGAAAGTATATTGATATTGCAGTTCAGGCTTTAATTTGATACGTTGGTTTGGGGTTCAATATTTAATAATAGGGACGGTTTAAACGTTTGATTTTCATTTCTTTTTAAACAGAAAATTCCCAACAAACAAAAGCTTTGAAAAAAATGCTGAGATTATATTTTTAGAAACTTTCTTTATGGGCTGAATAGGCAGCTTTGGCTATGTCCGTCACGTGTAAAGAATGAATTATCTCAGCGATCACTCTTCCGGAGGCAAAGATGAGAAAAGTGGCGACCAAGGCCTTAGAAAGCATCCCAACCTTCGCGTGGAAAGAAAATAGAAAAATCCTGTAAAATGTCAGGTTTGGCAAGCAGCGGAACTCGAACCCACGTGTCTCTCCACCTCCCATTTAAAGCCCGCGACATTAACTACTGGATTATGGCATGGGAGGGGTCTCAGATTCACTGTGGTCTATCTTTTGTCAATTACTGCGTCATGCTAGATTCAAAGTTTCAAAAATATCTTACGTACTGCACTGTTTGAATAACCTCATTTTGACAATCCTATTCGGAAGAAGAAGCAATAAAAGAGTTTTGATACAGATATCATTAGAAGAATTAATTACATTGCAACCCCCACAACGTATGAAAGTGTACTGTTCATAGATACGCTCACAAATAATAATCTGTTGGCTGAGAAATGTATTTATATTTGGTGGTTGTTAATGTTAATCGCTTACAGAAAAAAAAAAACTGAAACGAAGGAAACATGACTGTTGTCCTATCTTCTGTTCATGCAGATCTAGATCGAGTACTCCTTATTGATAATTTAAAAATGCACGTGTTTAATAAACTACCTACGTCTATGAGTATTCATGGTTGTTCGAGCGGTTTATGGCTACAATAGTCTTGTGTGTGCGTGGCCCTAGGTTCAATTCCACCCCACAACCCTACAATAACGTATCGTCGCTTTGAGTACGATCACTCATACATCTCGCATTTTAACTGAGGATCTGTATTAGATTATGGCCAATTTCAAGTTATTAATATACATTTACTTTTACCACTCTGACAGGTCTTTACTATTGCTCCTAGGGGCCATTTTCCTTTATTACCTTTCTGGCAATCTCTGATTTTCTTGCTGGCGCAATGAATTCATATCATGACTTGCATTACATTAGCTAATTAAGTTGACACATATTGGATTACAACTTATTTGCATTATTTCTATAGATTATATAGAGATTAGTGGCGCGTCTATCCGTAAGGTAGCAATCACGATACCAAAACGAAGAACTTGATTTGGATTCTGCATTTATACTGACTGAAAATCTTCATCCACCTCCGCAGTTCCCACAACGTTTACATCTGTCGTGTAGGTGTTCAAAAACACGGTGGAGACCTGAACAAGCTCTTCATTTACGGCACTATATACTTTCGGAAAGAAAAGTATTCGGGAGCCAAATCTGGTGAGTAGGATGGATGTTAGAGGACAATTTCGAAACTAGGAACTGCCTCGCAGACAGCGTTCAAACGTCTGTGCTTCTCTGCCCTTGCGTTATGCACAACATGGAACATTTTCTTTTCTACTGGGAATCTCCTTCTAGGACTAACCTGGCCGTTTCTTCAGCGATACCTAGCTGAATAGCAAGAAACGAAGTGGTTCTCTTATCATTTGCCACAATTTATCCAACTCTCGCCATCATTCAGATTAGATAGTTCTCTTAGAAACAGAACATCCATCGCGGAATTCATCCTCTAGGGACTTCTTCTCATCTTTAAAATGTGAAACCAGCGGAACACTTGTGAAAGGCTTGGACAACGATTAACGTAAACAGTTTTCATGTCTTCCTATATTTCTGTTGCAGCCTGGTCTAATTTACACAATTATTTTATCACATTTTTTTTCTATGGTGTTACTTTTGACCCTCTCCACTCACACGTTCTTGCTAGAGCGGTTGCCACTGATTAACTGCTATCATCCGTCTCGAAAGTTGAACCATACAGCACACACTAGCAGTCAACAGTACACAAACGTGTGGCTCTTTTCTTCAAACGGACGTCTTGTAAAAAAAATTGCTCTCATTAATTAAGCTTGTGACTTCTAAGGAAACTGCAGTGCTTTTCACAATTCGGTATTTTCTACCCACACGATGAATGCTTTGCGATCATTACAATAATAATGAAAACAAAAGTCCTCCTCCACAATCTCTAAAAATTTTGAATAGAAATTGAACTTAAAACAGACTTCTCTTCACAACATGGAGTTTTATGAACTATGCTGTTCATCTAGTATACGCTTTCATCATCTCGTGTGTTTTGCTTCGTCTTAAAATGAATACACTTGACAATCGCAAAACCAAGGCACAGACATATTTCAAGTGTCAAAAGATTGTACGTTTCCAGTCACTTGAATGGAAATAAAGACACGTACTGTTAAAGCTACTGTATATACCTAGTCGACACAAAGTATGTCACAGCCCAGCGTTCCATTCCAACGACATCATTACCGCAATCAGTTTCAGGATCAGAAACGTTTTCTTCTTTTAATGAAAAGCGTGTCAGAGTAGCAATAGACTCTCTCACTTATATGCAGTTTCCAAAAACTGACATTACGTTTCCAGATTGTTACAAAAGCACCATCTTCGTTCCTCCCCCATTGTAAGCTATTTCATAACTTGTAAATCGGAAAAACGTCAGTTCCACACTTCACTATTCACTAGTTTACTCTGTCTTGCTCCCTTTCACGTCATCACTCTACATGCCAAAAGAGCCCCCCCGGAAATTTCCTCTGAGAAATTCTCCTAAACCCCTCACAACAGTAAAAAAAAAAACTGCCCTGTTTTACAGCACCATTAATTATCCGAAACAACCAACAGCGCCCATTTTGAAAAGCAGCAGCCTCTTGTGGAAGGGAAGAAAAGAGCGGGGGGGGGGGGGTAAGGCAGGCAACAGAACTGAAATATAACTGAAATGGGTTTTCTTCAACAGAAGGGGTTGAGAAAGAGAGCAGGTGGGGTGGGGGAGGCTAGCAACCAGTTACGGACAGAAAGGATTGAAAATCCACAACGTTCTGCAGCTTATCTCATAGAAACACGCTACACGTCAGCGTTTAAAAACAAAAAGCGGGAAAAATACCGCTCCTTTTCTCCTTGAACGCCCCCTCCTCTGCTTACGCCGACTGGCAGGTTGCCTATGATAATACCTACACAATACAACTATTGGGAAACGTTACTTGGAAGTCTTATGCTAATTTCTTGCAGAGGAAGGAATACCGGTACAGTTACAGTATAGAGCCAGAAAGCGAAATGAACAGTGAGGAGGGATTTTTATGAATAATGTATATACAGCAAGAAAGCAAATCTTCTGTACCCCGCCCTCCTTTCTCTAAAAGACAAGGGAAAATTTCCTTCTTCACAAGACAGATGATGTTTCCGGTCCGTAGAGATATATTTCACTTCGATTTCCCTTTCGTGTACCTTTCTTTTAAATCGACTAAAAATATCAAATCATTTCAAAATCGTCCAATTTGCTTCCTTTAAAGAGATGCAAAAATCACGCCGCTTCTAAATACATTTATACGAGATTGCATTTGGTGTTATGATTCTTATAAGTTAGTCCTATCGTATGGTATTAGCATACAATTTCTTTCACAGAAAAATTAAAACCACTCAGGGACGTATCTAGGGAGGAGCAGACGGGACATATGAACCGGGTGCAGGTTTCAGGGGGCGCTAAACTGAGCAAGTATTTTTTTACTATAGATATTCAGCTCAGAAAACAAAATCAATATACAAGGAGCTAAATGTGTGATGTGAATGCGTTATTGCAGGACGCACAGAAATACGTGGAAGCACCATTAACACAGTTACTCGAATCCAGATGTTTACTTCGGAGCTCATCAAATCTTTGTCTCTGAGATCAAGTTTTACTTCCAGTTTCATACAAGGAGCCACCATTGGTACTTTCTACGCGAGCTGAGATTTCCACAACAATAAAATCCTTCTGGAGGAAGAAAAGTATTTGAGGTTCCTTTTACTACACTGGATGCTTCTTACGTTAGAGTTTAGGCAAGAATGTAGATAGCTGGTCCACCACACACACATTAGTAACTTCAGATTAGGTATAGTTTCTGGTGGTTTTCATGTTAATACTTAAGCACAGGAGCTGCATAGAGAACACCTCTAATTGTGGCCGCCGTTTGTACTCACTGTTCAAAGATCTTAACTTACGCAAACTTACTAATTGAAGCGTTCCACCGAACAACGCTGTATGGCACATCTCAGTGATTTCGGGAAAAACTTATTTTTTCCGCTCAGAGCAAACATGCTTTGTTACGGAGAAAGACAAGTTTGCTAGCACGCGACTGCCACATTTTAAGCAATGGAGCAACGATTCTTTCAGTATATTATGTCACTTATGTTCCATACAGCATGATTCCACTGCTAACACAAAATATTCCAAAATGTATCGAACAGCGTTGTTCGGTGGAATGGTTCAATTATTTTCTGAAAGCTTTTGAGAAGGGTGTTGATAACTGGTCCACTATACTCATCACTGATGTTAGGTTAGTTTGCTTTAGAAATGGTAAAATAAACTTCCAAGTTAGAGCGGGTTGTGATGATATATCAAATAAACAAGATAAAAGGTGAATACTTACCGCGATAGAAATGTAAACAATGACACTTTCGCTGATCTCACATCACCATCTTCAGTTGTGAACAATTTAAAAAGGATCCACAGGTTATAGAAAAAAAAATGGATAGTCTGAAGGAATAAAAATCACGAAGAGTATTTCACAACACTTCCAATCACTACACTAAAACAGCAACATTTCGATTACGGTGAGTATTCAGCTTTTATCTTGTTGGTTCGATATACCATTACCGCCCGCTCTAACGTGGAGGAGGTTTATTTGCAATTGTCTTAGTGGAGTGATCTAAAGTGTTGTGAAATACTCTTCGTGATTTTTATTCCATGATGTGTGGATCCTTTTTAAAATGTTCACAACAAAAAAAATGGTGATGTAAGATCACCGAAAGTGCTGTTCTTTACATTTCTAACATGAGATGTATTACATTTGTGCTTTAGAAAATAATACTTAGGGCCAGTTCTACAATCGACGGCTAATCTTCTGGTCAGGGCTAAGTTGAGGCCAAGTCTCATTTTGGCCAATGAGAGTACGCAAAATGAGACTTGGCCTCAACTTAGCCCTAACCAGAAAATTAGCCATCGATTGTAGAACTGACCCTTAATGGTGCATATATTTATGATGGACCAGTTATCTACACTCTTGAACAACGTCTTTAGCTCTTTTAACTTTCAGCGAAGAGCTTCTTCATACAACCAGTGTTGTTCTTTATTAACATTTTTTTGGTTTAAGACTTGCCACAAAAACAATGTTCTACCATCTGAGCTAGGCCACTGGGTAAAGTGTGATTAGTACTGTCAAATAATATACGAAACATGCTGCTCTCAGAGTATTTGCCAATGAAGTATCTGAGAATTGATTTGGTATTTTATCTTGTACGAAAAATGAAATTATTTCAAATTAATATATTTACCTTTCAAATCAGCCATTTACAATCTAAGTTGAAGAACAAAAATGGAATGATAGAACTAGTGTGGTGGCGATATCATGTGTTGTCGGAAGGAAATTTGGTTTGGTTAGTCCTTGTGAAGAATGGGGGCGCCAAAGCGATTTCTGGCCCCTGGCGGAAAATAGCCTAGTTACGTCCCTGAAACCACTTGAGTTCCTGTATCGTTCTGTTACAGTATTCTTTCGGTCACTTGAGAGAAAACTACGCAGTTGAAGTTCCTTGAATGTTTTCCAAGACAATTGTGCCTGGTGAAAGGTAAATTAATATATCAAAGGTAAACGAATATCTCTAACTTTTTTTAATGCGTATTTTAATCCTTTCTTTATGGAACTATTATTAGTTGGTTTTTAGTAGTCAAAATTCGGATCTTCAGCAGCATGGCAGTCGTAAGTGTACACTTTCGTCAAATCTCACTCGCACTCACGTTTGAACGTTGTTCTTACGCACCCTCACGCATTCGCTTTAGTCTCACCCTGTTTTAATTCCCCCACCTCACCCTCGCGTTTTTTATTCACCACCATCATAGTTTGACCCTCATTATCTTCGCCATCACCCTCACGCTGAATTTGGTCTTAAAACAAATGGCCACAGAATGTATTGTCAAAGTTGGTCTAAGATGCCCGAATGGCTTCACTTTGTCAGCGGCGAGCCACAAGTCCATACAATTACAACGCCCACCTGGCCTGGCTAAACGATGACAATTGACATAACACCGTCAAAACATACTACGAGCCCAATTCGTGTGTGCGCCTGTGGGAAGTCCCGTACTCCTCAACAACGCGCGTATATTACTGACGTGACTCACGTGAGTAAATGTCGCCGCAGTGACATGATAGTGTATCGAATTGAGAGCTAGCAAGCCCGTGTTCCATACTTTTTTTTTTTAATACTGTTTGCTAGTCTTGTTCAATTGGAACCGAAATGGGATATTATTAAGTTTTGAGGTGTTGAATGGAACTTCATCCCCTTCCCCGATTTGTATCATAGGCTCAAAACCCTCATTCATCGCCTGACTTCCATAACACTTGATAAAGAGGAGACTTCACCACCCGTCTAAACAGTAATATCACGTTATCATCAAGTTCGCGAAACGAAGGGGAAGGGGGGATATTTCCCGGTGAGAATAATTTGCTACATAAAAATTTCCTCCCTTTCTTTGATATATTCCAAATTCACCATTTCTTCCCGCGACCATCTCCAAGTTCGATTTTGGCGAAGTTATAGATATAAAAACGATAGACGAGGACCCAACCTCTGTCATTTAATCATCTCCTTGTGTCATTTCATTTTTTACGTGAGTGTTTCTTAGTGCTATATATCAGCGCATCACGTTTTCCAATCATTGCAAATCGACCTCTCCCTCTCTCTCTCTCTCATATCTGATTTTCTACAAGTCATGTAACTTCTTGCACCTTCATAAAGGAATGAGGTTGAAAAAAAAAAAGGTTAAAGGGTCGTGACTTGAGAGTGTAAGGATCTATCTTCCTTTCTGCTGTTTTTCATACTTTTTTTTTTACTTTCACGTAATCAGTTACTTCGATGACGGTTCTCGTCGAGATTTTTATTACTCCCAGCTTCATAGTGTGTCCTTTGACCCCACTTTTTTTCTCTTTCTGTATGCCACGAGGTCACCTTGAAATATGCATAAACCACTTACATTCAAACTATCATGATGAAGAGATAACAGATTTTCTATGTAACGTCTCTTTGTGGCTATTATCTACGAATGACAAGTGTACAGACTGTTTATTAATTTGTGTAATTCTGAAACACCTGTAAAAACGGAAGTTTTCAAGATACTTCCATGAAATTTTCCACAGTTGCTCACAAAACCCCAAGGATCAAGGATGTTCTATTAAGAACATCACTGCAAAACCCTTAAGTTTTGACACACACTGAGAAAATAATTTTCCTAAACTAAATTTTAACCACTTTTCCGGGGGTTAAAATTCAAAAGTGAATCTAGCTAATG
>JAGDQP010031624.1:0-21832 GCA_022664845.1 Lepisma saccharinum
TACGAGGCTTGTTTTAATATTTGAGTTTTCGGTTGTAAAAAATGAATGTTTTTTGAGGAAGTTTTTAAATGTTTTATTTGAAACTCAGTATCTTTATCTGATTGTAGTCGTATGGGTCTACGACAGGTTGATGGAAATATTTTCTCGAATGTCTATTTAATATGTTCCCCTGTTTTACTGTGGACAGGTACTGCCCATGCAAATTGTTAAAATAAATCAGTCACTGTAAGAATATAATGATTACCCTCATTATATTGCTGGAGACTTTGTATATCTACCAGATCCGCGTGCCACTGATCGTCAATATTAATCACAAGATAGGGATTGCGTTGAAAACGTTTTCGCACTGGTTTATGCAATGTATATGCCGGCTGCTCTCTTAACCACTCTTCCACCGCTGTAAAGGTATTGATTTCTTTACAGCTTTCCATAATGCTGGAGCCGATGAAAACGAGGCAGGATGTGCAGGGTAGATATTAGCCAACTTCTTCTTCATAGTTTATAGTTGCGCCAAGTGACAGCTTTACGTTTACGTGTTGGTCCCGGCTCCTCCTCCTCTTCTTCCTCTGTTTTTGGGGCAGCAGCTGTCACCTTGTGAATATATTCATGCGTTGAGGGTTACCTATATACTCTAAGGGTATATTTGATTTTGCTAATAGTATTTCAAAGGGTTCCCAACCAATGGGTGGAATATTTTTACGACACATAACAAAATCAGATATTAAATCTACTATATTAGCACCTGGAATTAATTTACCATATCTATTAACATTACCACTCGGATCCCAATGAATATTTTCTTAATTAACGTAATAGTAGTCTTGCTTTACGCAGACAAATTTCGAGGAGAGTAGTTATGTCATCATCCTCCTCCTCCTCCTGATTCTTTGTAATTGTGGCGAATGTGGTGGGTTTTTGGACAATGCGTAAATATTTTCGCAACACCTCTCTGTATTGTACCCATTTTTCATCTACATTCATACTATTATTATTTAAAATAATTTCCATTTCGTCATAGAGATTAGATATGGTTTGATAATGATGTAATTTTTCTGGCGACATTAAAATAAGTTTTTGTCGTATGCTGCATAATTACTATTTAAACAGACTAGACAGTAAACCTAGAATGGGGGCAAGCAATGCGCTGAGAAAACCACATTTTAGTACAATTATTCGTTTTTCTTTTGTTTGAACGTCGGTCCTTTCTGTACCAAATACCTAAGCTGATTTTTATATTTCCGCAATATATTTTTACCCTTTTTATTTAACGGAACGTTTCCTTGCAATACGTAACAGGAACATTCACAAATAGAACTAATTAATTCAGTATCTGCATTTTGTAATATTGCCTTACGTACTTTAGGTTTTGCCTCTGCTAAAAGTCTTAGCAAGTGTGCAACTGCTTATTAATGCTTTTCGTTCTTTCTTTCTACCCTAATGGCTATTATAGTAAAAATAGTTTTTAAAATATATAAAATATTGAAAAAGTTATTCTATAGGCACATAAACATAATTGAAAGAATCCGAGGGGAAAACATTTGTTCGAACGCGTTGCTCATCAGCGGTATTTTGTTTTAAATCAAATATTAGGTAACCATGAGCATTTCGGGTTGCGTCCTCGTAGGCCTCTTGTATATATTTTGCGTTACCCGCATACAATTGACGTGCTAGCTAATTAACTTGAGCCTGATCTCTAGGATTTTTAAAACATATCATATAGTGACAGTTTAAAGAAATATCTCGCATACCTCTGGCCTGGTGGAATATATTTTGAGTAATAAACATAACACTTAAATTTCGATGATGACTCCATCACACTCGCGCATTAAATCGTCAATTATAATAAGATGTGGACCTGTGTCCGATGAAAAATAATCGATCTGTGGTAGACCGTTTTTGAAGGTGCACGAAGATAAAGTCTCGTACAAAGGTTGCCACTCGTCATAGCACCAAAGGATATTTTTCCATTTTTCAGCATAGTGTTTTAAAAACTCTTTCACAAAATACGATTTCCCACATCCCGTGGTGCCAGCTATTATGCATGTGAAAGGATGATGAAACTCCATATTACCTCCTGCTACTTTTTTCTGTCTTTAAAAACTATATCATATAGTGCGTTGTCTTTTAAACCCGTATGGAAAGACAACCGTAAAGAAAACCGTCGCGTGTCAGTGCCGCATCTTTTCCTCTTTGTGCACACCAATTGATAAATTTTCTTTTCCGGCCTAGAAATAATAATATGATCCTTCGTTCGAGCAATCTTTTCTTCGCAAAACACTTGCATAGGTGAAACATTGTTAAGTACCATGTCTCTAATTTGTTCAAAATTAATTGTTTTCGAATTTTCTTAATTGAACGTAATTCCACGAACTTTACAAGCATTTAATTTTTGCCCAGTATCTGGGTTGTATACCTCTAAAGCATAATTTTTCGGCCCTCCAGCACAAAATTCTGTAATAAAACCATTAATACCGTATGCCTCTAACTTGTTTGTTAGTTCGCCAAGCATATTACCTGTTTCCAGCTTTGGCACGTCTGGAGTGTCTACTTAAATAATACTGTCTGTATCGTAGTATAACACATACTTCCCTAATTTATCTAGATAATTATAGTCCCAGACGAGCATGTGCAGTAGTATAGGCAGCTATTAGTACATTTGTATTATTAAGTGGTACACTCGAATTATCAAGATGCTGCCAATTTAAAATTAGTGTGTCCTCGTTCATTTGAATATCTTCGTGAACCTCCATATTTGGGTAGGCTAGCTTATTAAAATATTCACCGAGGTCAGTTATTATTGATATTTGGGTATAATTCTCTTTATGGACAAATTTACCCCCAAAACTATTAAGTGCTAAAGTAGCTAAACTCTTTCGACCTTTGTTTACACATATTTTATCGGCGTCCAATATAATACCTTCTTCTTCATAATACCTGCTTATAAATTCCTGTTTCGTTTCCTCACTTGTGCTCCCCGCAGGCCAACCGCTAAATTCTGTTTATGTTTTTAGAAATTTATTAATATACTCTGTAAATAGGCCACCTTCTTTCTTCACAGGATTGTACTCTTCAATATTAAACTGCCACACCTCATGCATTGCTTCTAATTTATAACCTTTTTCAATAGCTTTACGAACCTCGTCCACCACCCATGTACTGGTAATGGCACGTTCGTCATCGTTATGTAAACAATCACCATTATTTAATGAATCCGCGCACGCTCTGCAAACAGGGAATAATAACTTACTCCCAGAACGATATGGTAATACCGGGTGATATAAGTCGGTTGGAGGTAAAATAGTACACTTTACTATTCCCTGAATCTGATAGATGGGCGGACATTGTTTTCCTACATAAATATTCGTAGGATGCCCCACGAGATATTTTTTAAACTTATTACAAAATAGGTATAATAAGCATACATCCAAATATTTAATTTTCTCCCCTTTTTTAACTTTATAATGTAGTTTTACCACGTTTGTCCGCCCACCGTATAAAGCGTCACGTGGATTCATTGGTTCTTTTTGTATGTGGGGTGGTATTTAACGTAACTCGAAATATTTTCATTATTTTTCATTTGTGCTTTCCACTGACACCCGCACATGGTGTGCACCATATAACTTAATTATTTTAATTTTTCACCTTTGCCATTGTGCTGTCATATTGTATATTCATTGTACTGAAAGGGTTATTGTGGAATGGTATGTCCCCTCCGGTCCGATAGTATATACTGCAGCCGTGATGGAAACAACCTTCATACTCCCATACATGCTCTTTACCGTTCTCAGTATCGTGCCAATATCCGTCTACTTTCAAATTATCATGCACCACAACCTCTTTTGCGTTACCCACGTGAATTATTTTTATTCCCTTCTCCTTTTCTTCCCACACGAGCCACTGTATTACTTCTACCCACTGAACATCACTCCACCGATAAACCTTTCTTGGTATAATACCTATGGTTTCTGGTTTAAGAAAATTACGTCTAAACACTAAATTACAAGCGTTTGCTATATACTAATTGCTTCCAGGAGGGAATTAACCTTTGTCTCAAGCTCGAACTGATTCATCAAACGCAAACATGCCAGTTTTAAAATATTTACATTTTGCCGACAGTATTTAATTAATTCCTCCTGGAAATTAGAAGTATAATTCTCCCCCACTTTTTTATACCACGCCTGAAACTTTTCACGATCTTCTTTCTGCATACTGTCTACCCCATAGAATGTCTTCGCAGGCAGAGAACAAGAATAATTCTGATTAACTGTGGTGTTAAAAACGTGAGGGAAAGATCAAACGCTTGGGGTGGCTTTGCCCAGGGCCATAGGCATGAAGTTAAGTGAGTCGATAAGTCTTATTTTTTTATAATGAATAATGAGACGCTGACAGCCTCTCATAATAATACCGGGGGACCACTTTTTACTACTTAACATCGTTCTCAAAATGAAATGGGCATCGTACCCTCTAGCATTATGCCCGACGCATGTTATGTTATTTATACCAACACGTTTCTCGACAAGATATTCTAAAAACTGCAGAACACAGTCTTCACCCTTAAAGACCCGTTCTCTAACACTGCACACAGAACAACTGACTTTTATATCATCTGTATCAATACAATTATTGCATAAATCCTGAAAAATAATAAGTTGGGTACGTTCCCATACACATTATCTAACCCGTCCACCGTATCATCTTGCCGACTCTATATGTCATGAAACACAATCATAGCCTTTTTTCTAATTATATTTTTCATATTGTGTGTTTTCGTCGGATGCATGAAACATACATGATTATGGGGCATCACATTGCGGCAGTTTACACAATATATTTCCCCTCATATATGAGGGTTACGTTTCTTTGCTAATGTATACACCTTCAAACACATATTACATTGTTTTCTAGTTTTACATACTATACTCTTATGATTATTAAAACACACGCTGCCGTAAAATGATCGATTACACTCGTTACACTTTATTACGGATTTAACATTAGAACATGGAGGTTTACTCCCACACTGTGAACAACTAGCTTGATATTTAAAAGCGTGTTCATGCGAATGTTCACATATACTATGGCATTTTTCACAATAATAGTTAGTTGAAAATGCTGCCGTCAAGTTGGTAATGACATTATAATGATTGTTTATTAACAGTAAATTAATGGGGATTTCACCACCTACCCCTTCATATAGAATAAATTTACCCGACAAATCCCCATACATAGTTATTTTATAGGTAGTTAGCATACTTTGAAACCGCTGAATATATCCAATTGTACCGCCAGTGGTCCCTGCTTTCACACACAACTTAATTACTTCGGTATTCATAATTTTTTACGTTGATTAAATACAGCTTTTGTTCTTTTTTTATTATTTATTAATCCTATATCCACTACCAACGCATGGGCGAGACAGTCAGTATCGCTATTTTTAACCGTAACCATACCTTTATTTGATTTTATATAATTATCAATATCTGCCAAGCCCTGTCTTACTCGACCTTCCCCTTTAGGCACTTGCACGTGACGAAAATTAACCCAAAAACGTTCTAGATTAAAAACGTTGCGTTGGATTGTACAACTTTTTCCATAGTGAGTAAAACATTTTCAACAGACATATTCTGTACCTGTCGACAAGATAACCAGAATGATCTATGGGTTTCGCTCTGATTTCGGAAAGTGAGACCAACTTGATCGTCGTCATCAATACCATGCATGAGGTACGCTAATAGCTCTTCAATATCTTTCATAACCCTTGTTAAATGGTTTTCATTTTCTGGAGGATTATTAATTTGTACTTCTACCAGGCTACCTTCCTTATTGAATTTTTTATACATTTTACGTTTTTCACTAATAGTTTTTATTTTTGAATCACGCGCTCCACCTGTCTGTACGTCATTTAGCGCTTCCATACATAGAGCATCGATTTTGTTAAAAATATCAAATATACCATTTTTTAACAATTGACTATAAAGACACTTTAAATGGTAGAGTAAGTTATATGAAGGTTTAATATATTAAAATAAATGTAATAAATATGTTACCGTCTTCACACAATCTTAAATAATAATGTCACAACTCAAACAGAAAATATGTTCCTTTATTTTCAACACTTCATACTTCACTCTACGACGGTCGACGACACTGCACACTACACTATTCACGATGAAATCTTCTCCCTGGATAGATCTTCACTCTACGATGGTCGGCGTCCGACTGAGGGGGTACCAGGCTTTTATAGGCAGTTGATGACGTCTTAGGGATTTGGTAGATGACAATGGGGAAAACCAGAAATGAAAACAAAATCGGGAAAGAACCTATGGAAAACCTTTATTTCACTGCGCCCCAAATAGTTAGGCTCAGCTGGCAATATCTTGAGAACGGTAAGAGTTAGAGCGATACGATTTTCAGATTAAGCATCATGATGACAAGCTCTATTAATGAAAAAAGTGGTGACCTTGAGGTCAAAGGTCATTTAATCAACTTTTGGAAACCGTAAGTAATAGCAAAAAACTAATTTCAGATTCGGTATTAGAACAACAAACACATTTGAACCTTAATACTCTGTGGCCTTAGGGGTAAAGGTCAAAGGTCAAATATACAACATCTCAAAAACGGTAAGTAGTAGAGACAAGTGGTTTTCAAATTTGGCATCACCGACCCGAATAACATATAACCTGCGAATTTCTGAAATCTGCGTCTAAATTCGAAAATTCGAACCGCCATATCTTGGAAATTGTACGTGGTAGAGAGAAAAAAATCACATTCGGCATCACCAACCCAAGTAACACATAATTTTGCTAGTTTCTCAATTCTGCGTCAAAATTCGGCAAATTCAAACCGCCATATCTGTGAAGCGACAATAGGAGGAAAGAAGCAAATGTCACATTCGGCATTACCAGCCCGAATCTGCGAGTTTCCTAATTCTAAGGCCAAAAGGGCAATATTCGAACCGCCATATTTTGGAAGCAATAATAGGTGGAAAGAAGCAAATTTCACATTCTGCATCACCGACCCAAATAACATATAATTTGCGAGTTTCTCAATTCTGCGTCTAAAATTCGAACCGCCATATCTTGTAAGCAATAATAGGTAGAAAGAAGTTGTTTTCAAATTCAGCATTATCGCGAACAAAATTAAGTTTGTGGTTTTCATAGTTCTGGCGCCAAAGAAGCAAAATTCGACAAATTCAAACCGCCATATCTTTTAAACGGCAAAATGTAGAAACATGGAGTTTTCATATTTAACATTCCCGTGACTAAATTAAATCGCATTATAAGTTTCATTATTCTACGACCACGGGGGGCGAAGTTAGAAAACTGAATTCAGATTTGACATTAGCACACTAAAATACATATCACTGTGAAAACAGAATTTCAATATGTTTCGTCGTTTACGATCTATGCACGGTTAAATATTTTACCTTTGACTTGGGTCCAGGTGGTGACCATTGGTTGTGGTTAGATATAGAAACTACCTTCAGATTCCTGTGTAATCTCTATGTTAAATAGCCTAGAGCTGTGCTGTGTTGGAATCTCTGCTAGGATAAATAGCATATATCCCTGTGTATCTCTGCTATGTTAAGTAGTGTTTTTTTTGGGGGGGTTGAAAAGAGCTTCGTAATCCTTTATGAAATCTCTGCTATGTTAAAAAGGGCTGAAAACAAGGTTTGTACCTTTTACGGAATTATGCACTGGTGGAATCTCTGCTATGGTAGGTTATTCGTTGCGTCTGGGCTGTGCTGGAGGCCTAGACGCCATGTAACCTCTGTGCTGTGTTAAATAGGGGTTGGGAAAAGAGCTATCGTACGTTGGTGTGAGGGCTAGGTAGTATTTTTTTGGAGGGTTGAAAAGAGCTTCATAGTCAATCTCTGCTCTAGACCATAGCATCTGTAATGATTTAGAGATGAAAAAGAACTTCGTAGCCTTTTATGAAATCTCTGCTATGTTAAATAGGGGTAGAAAAAAGGATATTCGTACCATGT
Source organism: Lepisma saccharinum (assembly GCA_022664845.1). Classification (NCBI taxonomy): domain Eukaryota; kingdom Metazoa; phylum Arthropoda; class Insecta; order Zygentoma; family Lepismatidae; genus Lepisma; species Lepisma saccharinum. The sequence continues at coordinate 7,988 of JAGDQP010031624.1, forward strand.
TATGTTAACTAGCATATATTCCGCTGTTATTTTCGTAGCCGTAGCCTATGTCCTGTGTTGTAATCTCTGCTAGAGCTTGTGCTATGTTAACTAGTGAAAAAGAGCTTCTTACCCTTTTATGGAATCTCTGCTATGTTAAATAGGGATTGGAAAGGGTTCGTAGCCTTATTTGCTATCGTGCACTAGTCTAGGGGATGAAAAAGAGCTTCGTACCCTTTCATAGTGTTGGAGGGCGTACATGTTATTTGGGTTAGGTTAAATTCTGTCTAATCTCTGCTATGTTAAATAGGGGTTGAAAAAAGGTGCCGTAGCCTTTTATGGAATCTCTTCTATGGGGCTGTGTAGGGAATGAAAAAGAGCTTCGTACCCTTTGGTAGTGTTGGAGGGCGTACATGTTATTTGGATTAGGTTAAATTCTGTCTAATCTCTGCTATGTTCAATTGGGGTTGGAAAAAAAGTGCCGTAGACTTTCACGAAGGTGTTAAAGGAAAGGGAGCGTAGCCTTTCATAGGGGATGAGAAAAGAGGTACCGTAGCCTTTTATACATTGTAACCAAAAACTGCGACACCGCGTATCGTACAGCCCTGGAAAATCGAATCCTTGCTATCAGCCAGGTATGGATAAATCGTGCCATGTTCCACATAATTTTAGATTAAATTCTGATTAATACAAAATGAGGTCAAGTGACGGGTATACTACCTGTGTTTCAACAAAATAATTATAAAATACTATGTTCTTCACTTGTAAAAGTTGGTAACTAAAATCATTCTCCATCTGACTTTCACTGTTATTGATATGCTTAAATTAAAGTAACCTACACATACTTCACACGCAAATGAACCTGAAGTCTGAAAGGAAGTAACATAACACAATGTCTGATTGTGCACAATAAAAGATACCTCAGTACAAGCAAGGAATCATATCTTACAATATTCGGTAAAATTAATTAGAAAACAAGATGGTGGCACCAACCCCAAATGCGTAAATACAATGTTTGCCATTAATGCCGAAAAAAGGTATATCCGTTGTGAATGGTTTCTACATATGTAATTTCTTATGATACCACCTTTCTGAGACACTTCGTCTGGAGCATCTATTAGACACAAACGCACTGAGCAAAACAGTACCAACGATTGATCGAGCACGACTGATGCGTTCAATCGTGGACGATCAATCGCATCGAGCAAAACGCGCCTTTAGTCAGTCACGACACTGCGATTTCGCAGAGGCACGAAACAAACTCGTCGCCTAATAGTTAGTAATAAGATCTTATTTCATACGAATACTTTCAATGAATTTGTAATATCGTTCTTCTTCTTCGATATTCAGTGCTTGCTGTTTTACAGAATACGAACTTTCTACTGTTAGCTAAAGCAAATCTTCCCCCGTATTGAATTTCATAAATGGTCACTGACTACATAATAAAAATCAACCTGCTTAAAACGAAGATAGCAGAAACTATAGGGGTTCCGAAGTCTCATCTTTAGGAAGACATGTAAAGGAAACGTAAGAACCACTGTTTGAAAGTACTTATTACTGTGTGCAATTTGTGGGGGAGGGGGACAATTATTTGAGAACTGTTCATCTATTCAAAAATGTTCACAAAATAACAATAATAATAATAAATATAATAATAACAATACATAAAATCAGTATAATCTTGAACACAGAGTGAAAATGTAACTGAATTACCTGGAAATTGGAAATAAGTTAGCCTCTTCTTAGCCTGAGTTAAAATGACAGACAAATTCTTATGTAAAACATTCTTGAACCCACCAGAATTTTAATTATGCAAATAATATGGTAATATATTAATAGTGTACAATACAGGGCACACAAAGTTAAGTTCATTTTCATTTTTAAATAGTAAATTCAGTCTGAATGTATTAATATTTAATTATGTTAATTCATATAGTTCATATTGTGAAGGTTAAGCGGGGAAGAGACGTAATGTGATGTCATGTTCTTTGTATGAAATAGTACTCTCAAGACTGTCGTAAAGAGGACAGAAAAGTGAATTAGGATATTTCAGAGTGTAAAACTAAATAGTGGAATTAACTTTCCACTACATAGTCCCTAAAATGTTTTGAAGAAACATTAGGTAGTTTGAGAAGCAACATTAGGAGAAATATCATATTCGACTAATAGTCTTGTGGTTAATAAAGGTATGCACTATTATTTCATTGACGGTCAGCAGCTTTACTACCAGAAATATTGGGATGTTCCATAGATCCGGCGCTAGATATTTTTCTATAATTTAGTTAAAAATAAATAATAAAGCTTTTTCTAACAATTATTCATTAGATGCTACTATACTGGGAATCCATCACGACCACTAGTACGACTGGATTTTAACATTCTCTTTGCTGTTACATAATCTTTCGTACTTATTTTCTATAACTAAATTACAAGAAAAATGGTCTTCGTTGATTGCAATTGTAACCCTACTGCATGTCTTTTCATTATACAGGGTGACTCAAAAGTCCTAGTACAGTCGTATAGTTCACAAGCCAACGAGTAAATGAAACACCATAGTACACAAATGTGGAATGGTGGGGACAAGCTACATTTTGAAGTACATGATCAACGTGTCCACCATCTTGGAATTCGCCACATGGGACATTCTTTTCAAATGTCAAATTCTTCTCTGACATATCAAGCAATGCGCTAATGTTCCCAGAAAAGTATTCCAGATATTAGATTTGACCCCCTGTTACATTGATTGACTAATTTCACTGAAATTATGAAGTGCATTGCTAAATGATGTGTTCATTTATCCACTAGTGCCTTAACCCCGACACTGTAACAGGTAGGTAAAATCTGATGCACGGAATCATTTTCTGGGAACACTTTCGTATAGATTATTGTCGCATGACCCACTTGCCATTTGGAAAAAATGACCTTGATTCCAATATGCCGCATTCAAGATGAAGACAGCGTTGTTCAGGTACTCCAAAATATAAATTCAACCCACCTCTCCACATTCGTGTACTATGATGCTTTATTTTTTTTGGATTGTGAATTACAAAACTGTACTGGAACCTTTGAATCATCCTTTATTTATATATTTGATCCTTCTGCATAGCCTAGTCGGTAGCGCGCTCGACTTCAGTGCGAGCGGTCCCGGGTTCGATTCCCAGTGGGGGCTCAAAAATTTCGGTGTTGACCCACCATCGTGAGGACAATTTGGGAGCTACTGTGAATAAAAGACAATGGCGATCACAGTTGAGAGCTTCGGTTCTCCTCTCCTAACACGTCTGGTCAGCGTGGGAGCAGTAGACCAACTCCTTCCTCCGGGAGAGATCTCATACAGTAGTGGATTGAATATTGATGTGAATTATATATATAGGGTAGACCGGGGCTATCTGAGTCTAGGGCCTATGTGGGTCAAATGTCTGTCACTGAGCATTTAATATGCTCACAAGTACGTTGACCCTGCCTTCAGTTCTGAGTTCGTTGGCAAAGGGAAAGGTGTGTATGTGGTTGATCTGCTGCTTTCTTATCAGTTGCTGTGAAATTGCGACTATTCTGAGCAAGGTGAGTTGCAATATTTCATATTTGGCTCTGATATACAATAGTGGCTGTAAGGTGCTGAACCTGTGTAAATGCATATATTTGTAAAATTATTGCCGTACGCGTGAAACAGAACGTCCTCATGTTTTAAACGCCGGTTTTGTTGCTTTCCTCTGTCTCATGTGAAAGTAGTGCGTTCCTACGTAAGCAAGTGCACAACGGAGTTATTTGAGTCGAAAAAATGGGGCTATTTGAGTCAGGTGTAAACTTTTTTTTATTTATTTTGTGAATTTATTTAACTTATGCATTTGAATTTTGTATTTATGGTTTAGCCTACATGATGCTTATATGTACAACAAAACATTTCATTTTCTTTTTAGATGGTACGGACATACAAATCAAAAATAAATAAAACGAGCGAAATAATGAAGACACGCGGAAGGCATCCAAAGTGTAACAAAAGGTGATTTGAGTTTACATGGAGCTTCGCAGCTCTGCAATATAAATTTGCAACTTTTCGAAGGAAAGTGTAGGTCGAAAGGTTGAGGCTAACCTTGGGTGATAATGATGAAACAGTTCAAAGTGCAAAACCGAAACCATAGGACACCCCACAGTACTGACAGAAGAACAAGAGGAAGAGTTCTTGTTGCGAATTATGACTCTCGCGGGAAAAGAACTAATCTGCATCCCTGAAACAATTCATAAAGCTGTTCATCGATATGTAATAATAAATGAAATTACGCATCCTTGGAGAAACAAAAGATTAGCTGGTGAAGATTGGTTTTCAAGTTTCATGAAAAGACATCCGAACTTATCATTACGAAAACCTAAGGGACTTTCAAGAGCTCGTGCTGAGGGCATTAATAAGGAAGCAGTGAGTGATTTTTTCAACTGTTGAAATCTGCTACTTCGACGATTAGTGTCAACACAAAACCACAGCGAACATACAACGTGGATGAAACAGGAAGCAAGGTCATTGCCAAAAAGGGGAAAAAGAGGTGGTTGCTCTCACTAGCGTCGAAAGAGGCGAGAATGTCATTGTGATAGTCTCTTGCAACGCAGTTGGACAATGCATCCCACCATTTGTTATTTTTAAAGGTCAGCGTATGAGAGAAGAATTCGTCAACAATCTCCCACCGGCTTGTCATGTTTCCTTGCCAGATAGTGTTTACGTTAATGAAGAGCTGTTTGTTCGCTGGCTCGAGTTTTTTCAAACAAACAGGGTTTATTAATGTTATGTTTTTCACAAATTATATAGAAAAGGGTATAATTTAATAATGTACATGAGCGCTAGTATGATTAATGTAAATAATGTTGATATAAGGAAAGACTCAAATAGCCTCATGATTAACACTAGTCTCGAATTCTGCCATTTTTATTTTAAATTAGTTTTCAGAATTCCCATGATTTAACAAGTTCTTTATTCTTTAATATGTTGTACTATAATAATGTACGTAGATTATGGCATAATTATTTGAACTCTAAAGTATGTCGGTTTGGGGAAATTTTGACTTTTCTCTTACTATACTCATAGCCCCGGTCTACCCTATACATATATATCGACTTCAGTGTGAGCGGTTCCGGGTTCGATTCCCGGTGGGGGCTCAAAATTTCGGTGTTGACCCAGCATCGTGAGGACAATTGGGGAGCTGCTGTGAATAAAAGACAGTGGCGATCTTAGTGAGTGTTTCGGTTCTCCTCTCCCAACCCGTCGGGTCAGCGTGGGAGCAGTAGACCATCTACTCCCTTCGGGCAGAGGCCTTATCCACTAGTGGACTGAATATGGCTGTGATTTATTATATATATATATATATATATATATGCATTATGTGTGTGTGCATGTGTGTGTGTGTGATGGGGTGATTTTTATTCACTTGCTTTTGACTTAGATTGCACACAAATTCGAAAAAGTTGTAGCCAGGGATTCCGCCAATATTTTCAGTTTGGGGAGGGGGTGTAAAGTTCAAATTGGGAGGGTGTAAGTGGAGTTTTGCACAGTTTCTTTCGATCTTTGACGGTAAAAAAATTAGTTGGGAGTGTTCTCGAAGGAGGTTCTGGCGGAATCACTGGTTGTAGCAATTACCCGATGCGTTTATGCAGACATGTCAATTCCCACGCAAAATGAGTGAGTCACACGCATTCAAGCATTAACTCACGCTCTCACGCTAAGATACTGCAAACTTACGAATTTTGAGAGAAGGTACAAAATTTAAAACTCGCGCTGTATAGTGAGGTAATAACGAAAAAAAAAAAACTTTTTACAGTGGCAGCATTCAAAAACATAGTGGTAGATATATGGTACGGAAAAGCATTGTTGAACTGATCAGATCGTAAACCGGTAACTTTAAAAACGGCTAGTTTAGTTTAATTTTTCAGAGAGGACCTACTCTGAAAACTGAAATCGAATGTTACCGTACGTTGTGTGCGTGTGTGTGTTTTTGCACAATACTTTTCTGATAATTAACGTCTGTGTTGTAATTCTTTTGCATGTTTTGCGTTTCTCCCGCATTTCCCCCTCCTAGGTCGGCAAATCTCACGCATTAGCACTTCTCTAGGTTGACATGTCTGGTTTATATATGGATAAGATTAGTTTACAACTAGAAATAATGGACCAATTGATATTCATTCGATTTATTCGTACGATAATTTTTGTTTCAGGGAACAGATAACGGAAGATCACTGGAAATTTAGAGGTGTGTTCTTATATTTCTGTAAGGGTTAACTTGCATAACAATAGTTCATTTTGAAAACTGTGTGTATTACTCGACGCCCCAGCTTTTCCTTGCTTTCTTCTAAGTATTTCCAACGTTTATACGATCAGGTAGTAATGATACTAAAACTAATGGTAATGACCTAGGGCTGCAGACGTGAGTACAAAGATCGTAAGTATTCTTAACCTAGAATGTATGTGGACCGTGGGAAATGAGGTATTTAATGAGAAAGAATGGGAAAGAAAGTGCGGCAATGATTGATAAATTTAGCTTCCGGGCAACGAATAATACTAGTACGTATAAACCAATTCTGAGAAATATGGTTATATATAGTTTTAATGAACTTCTGAAGGATTTATATGTCTTTGGGTAAGGTTACCTTTCAAAGGTTCTCTCTTCAATTATATAAAAGAGAGTCATGATAAAGGAGAGTCAAATGGATTTCACGGTAATTGAGTAAAATGATCATGTAGGAACAGAAGTACCAGAACATTTTACCAGCGGAGAACAACTCGGCATTACCGAGGTGCGGTATGTGATACCGCTCGTACATTTAAAAAATGTGCCCCTTTGTTAGTAATTGACTTTGTGTTCCATCCGCTCATGTACCTTTAATTCGTGATCAATCCTATCCACAGCCATGTTTAGATGCCAGCTAAGTGACGCTAAGTGTTCATCACGTGATCAAGCTGTATAACATCCGAAAAGAGTATGTCTGGTAACCTTGTATGATGGACAAATACCGTGTGAGTGGGTTTTCTCGGGGTTGTCCCGTTTAATCCTAGTTTTTCTATTCCACCAATTCTCGTAAATGGCACCTAAACCACCTTCCTAGCCGCAGTAGTTCCAAACTTTAAATTCCGTCTTCCAGAAACTCTCGGAAACCGCCCCTGCAATCTGGGTAGATACGGGTTTGAACTCGTCTTGCTGAGACCTTTCCAATGACACCTTAACCATCTCTCTAGCCCTAGTAGTTCCAAAGATATAAATTGCCACCTATCCCTGTAATGTGTATAATCTATACTGGTTTGAGCCAATCTCGCCGAGACCATTCCAGCGACACTTCAACCACCTTCCCATCTTAGTAGTTCCTCAGTTGAAAGTTGTCGACAGACGGACATAGCAGTCGCATAAGGCTTCACACTTCACAGCAGTTGCTGTTGAAGCCTAAAACGAAAGAATCTAACCTGACTTAACCCGCTTTCACAACTTGTAATTTATAAGTGTCTACGTCATTCTCACGCAGGATTGTGCTCAGTTTCAATGTCACGAGAAAAGTTTTGAGAGTTGTAACACTTCAAGCTCAAATGCTTACCTTCAGGTGTGAAACCCTGCTTTTTCCAACAGAAATTTCACCTACAGCAAGTCGTTCACACATTGTGTTTCCACAATGCTTTTTAGCTTCTTTGAAGAGGAAACTACAGTCTCGGCCTAACCTTACCTCAGAGTAAGATAGCTGCGCACACACACACACACACAAAACAGCCTGGGTCGCCATTCAGCATATCTGAGAAAAGGCTGCATCAGTCTAAAGGACTGAACCAACAAGAAAAAATTATCTGATCCATGACGTTTCGAAATAAGAGGTTTACGCCCTCAGAACGAAATAGCAGAAAAACTGGGATAACTACCTGGATAACTGCGTTGTTAAATCTTGTACAACAACGACTTGCCTTGACTCTCCAAACCAATCATCGGTCTTAAACTATTTGCGAAAATAGTAGTGACCTCGAGGTCAAAGGTCAAATATTTACCCTGTATATCTCGTAAACGGCTTGACATATTGAAATTCTATTTCATATTTGGTGTGTGGGCATTGAATACTATTTGCGAAAAAAGTGGTGACCTCGAGGTCAAACGTCAAATATTTAACCCTGTATTTCTCGTAAACGCCTGAACATATCGAAGTACTGATTTCACCATCATAATCTATCTAAATCCAAAGTTTAGTGATAATCCAATAAAATGTGGGCAATAAAGAACCATTAGGCCCAATATCGCGAAAACGGCTCAAAATATCGCAAAAATAAATCGAAAATTCACCCCTTATAAACCCCTTGTCGTTTTTCATCATAATCTATCTAAATCCAAAGTTTGGTGATGATGCAAAAAAAATGGCAAATAGGAACCATCAGACTCCAATATCTCGGAAACGGCTCAAAATATCGCAAAAATAACTTGAAAAATCTCCCCTTGTAAAGCTCTACTCGATTAAAAGTTTGGTGATGATACGATAAAATTTTGGCTATTAGGAACCATTAGCCAAAGGTCAAATATCAAATATTTAACCCTGTATATCTCGTAAACGGATAGACATATTAATATTCTGTTTTCACATTTGGTATGAGGGCGTAGAATACTACATGTGAAAAAATTGGTGACCTCGAGGTCAAAGGTCAAATCTGAAGTTAGTTTGCTAACTTGGCCAACCGTGGTGGTAGAATAATGAAACTTATAATGCAATTTATATTAGTACCAGGAATGTCAAATATGAAAGCAACTTCTTTGTACATATTGTCGATTCCAAGATGTGGTGGTTCGAATTTTATCGAAGTTTCGAATTTTAGACGCAGAATTTCGAAACTCGCAGATTATATATTATTTTCGTCGGTGATGCAGAATGTGAAATTTGCATTTCTCTACCTATTGTCGCTCCCCAGATATGACAGTTTGAATTTGTCGAATTTTGACATTTTAGACGCAGAATTGAGAAACTCGGAAATTAGATGTTATTTGGATTGGTGATATAGAATATGAAATTTGTATTTCTCTTATGACCTACGCTTTTCATGATATAGCGGTTCGAATTCTCGAATTTTAGACGCGGGATTGAGAAACTCGTAGATTATGTGTTATTTATGTTGGTGATGTAGAATGTGAAATTTGGTTCCCTCTACGAAATGTCGCTTCCGGGATATTGCGATTTGAATTTATCGAATTTTGACATTTAGGCGCACAATTGAGAAGCTCGCAGAATACATGTTATTCGTGTTTGTAATGCAGAATGTGACATTTGCTTCTTTCTACCTATTGTCGCTTCCAAGATATGGCGGTTTGAATTTTGCTTTTTTGACCTCAGAACTATGAAACTCTCAAATTATATGTTATTTGGGTTGCTGATTTTTGCTTTTCCCAACATAACAGAGATTACACTTTTGTCTCTAGCCAAATGCACAAAACCTTGAATGTATTTATTATTTCGTAGCTGTCACTAGACTGCAGGAAAGCGAGGTAATTGTAATAATTGCGATATTTCCTCGCAGAACTTATGTAAGCAAATACACACAAGAAATAATGTTTTCTTTGTTCTTTGACGACAAGTACATGTTTGGTATAGAATTCCCTGGATTATACAGACCACCGTGGTGTTGGAGGAGGTATTAAATATGAAATTCTACGCTATTGTTTTCGAATTGTACCTTAATGACCAGCCCTCATGATTCAGTGGTTATGGACGTACTATATTTTAACTTTCGACAAATTGCGGTCTCCATAATTATTGGTTGAATAAGAATGTTGGGCGAATATTGCTTCAGGCACTATGGCAGTTCAAATTTTACCTTTTTAGGGTTTTCACTGAACTTGTTTGGTGCCAGGACACATTAGTGGTGGTTGTAGTGAATAAATTACCTTGAACGCATTATATAGTGACTGAATTATTCGCCCCCTGTAGTGTTTGTACAAAATATGGGATTTGTTACAGTCAACAACAACAAAAAATAATAGCGTGTGAAACGTTTTCCATTTGCATTGGGTAAATAAGACATACAAATACTGTTTCGAGTAGAATTCAGCCTAATATTAGATGTTTGTTGCTTGAATGGCTAAATAAAATATACGAAATGTGTGTAAGATATTTTTCGACTCATGTTTAGTGAGTGTTTTGAGGATAGTTGGTGTTTTTACTATTAAAGTACCACTTCGAAGAGACATGTTAGCATGTAATTTAGTCTTTTAACTGTAATACATTGTAGAAAAGAATTAATTTGGCGTAAAAAAGAGACAAATGTGAACACGTCGCCTCGTAAGCCATTTTCTCAGATCAAAAATATGAATATTTTTGATGCTTGAATATATATTGAGAAAAGTGATATTTTAAAGTAAGAACGACTGTAATGAAACACAAAATGGTATTTGGTGAAAGATACATTTTTGAGGTGTTATTGAAAGTTGAATAATGCCATAATAAATAGAGCTTGCTTAGGCTTTCTTGGAAAGTAACTTACACAGGTGTATATTAAATAGGGAATTAAGGTTAATTAATTAAAAGATGTTTGTATTTCACACTTTGCGACCACACGGAGTCAATATTTAAGTATTAGTAGCATGTATTTTAAGGGAAAAAGAATAAATTTACATAATGGACATGGAGGTCGAAAACTAACATTTGAAATACCTTTGGCATAATTTTAAGAAGAATCTAACCTCTGAATTGTTATTCTGTATACAAGTTTGGTAAAAAAAACAAGCAGTGTTTTTGAATAAATCAAAAGCTAGAAAGGACTGAAGGCTACTTGAAAAGTAAACTGGCAAAACGTGGTTTGTTGCACCCAATAATTTCATTTATACAACATGTCTTTTTTTTCTAAGGTGAAATATTTAAGACTAAAATGTTTTTAAACTAGCTGTAACTCGCTTTTATAGTATTTTTGCATGTATAAATAGAGATATTTCACTTCCTTTATGGAGCGAAAGGAAGGTATGAATACTCTGCAACTACACGAGAAACTGCTTGTCAAATAATAGTTAATAACATTACCTAGCTTTTATAGACATACTTCTGCATTTCCAAAACCAACTTGGTCACTAGCATGAATAAAATATGAGCTGTTCAAGGAGTATTGGACTTAATGTAAAGTCTTCAAAGATAAACTCCAAAAGGCATATTTAAACCAATTATTTTTAGTCCACCTATAATACAGCCATGGCATGTTGGAGTGCATAAAAAGCCTAATCCTCTCTAATTCTACAAACATGTTTGGTTCTATTAGTTGTTTCAATAAATTATTATTCCCTTGAGAAATAAACAATTACCAAACCATTGCGCGTTGTCTATCGGGACAGTCGTGTATACCGCCGTCACAATAGTCTAACTATTGAATTCCGCCTCAGGACGCTGTGGCTGTTTGTTTGAAACGTGGTCCTCTTTTTTAGGCATTAAGTGGGGTCGCACTTCTATTTCGCAAACATTATATTCTGGATTACCATTACTCGGCTGTACACTACTATTTAACAAAATACTGCCAATATAGAACCCCCCTTAAAAATTGTCAATAAGGACTCCACCGTTTATGCTCTCTTAGGACACCATCACCTCGTACCCCCGAAAGGGTAGGAGGTAGAGAAGTACAAATTTCACATTCTACATCACCAATCCAAATAACATATAATTTGCGAGTTTCGCAATTCTGCGTCTAAAATGTCAAAATTCGACAAATTCAAACTGTCATATCTGGGAAGCGACAATAGGTAGAGAAATACAAATTTCACATTCTGCATCACCGACCAAAATTACATATAATCTTCGAGTTTCTTAATTCTGCGTCTAAAATATGAAAATTCAAACCGCCATATCTTTGAAGCGGCAATAGGTAGAGAGAAGCAAATTTCACATTCTGCATTACCAACCCCAATAACATATAATCAGCGAGTTTCTTAATTATGCGTCTAAAATTCGAACGGCCATATCTTGGAAGCGACAAAGTACGCTTCCAAGATGGTAGAAAGAAGTTGTTTTCATGTTTGACATTCCCGGGACTAAAATAAATTGCATTATAAATTTCATTATTCTACGACCACGGGGGGCCAAGTTAACAATCTGACTTCAGATTTGACCTTTGACCTCGAGGTCACCAATTTCTTCACATGTAGTATTCAACGCCCTCATACGAAATGTGAAAACAGAATCTCAATATGTCTCTCCGTTTACGAGATATACGCCCAATGGAGAAAACAGGGTTGTCCCTCCGCTGGGCCGACGCAGGTCAGTGTCGGGCCGCACTCGGTTCCCGATCGCCGGGCCGACAACCCTAAAGGCAACAAAAACTTCTAGAAACACGCTCATTTTGGACCATCTCCCGAGAGTCACTGTCGGGCACCAGGCATTGCCACCGTGACTTTCCTCTTTTCTTTCTTATGTGCAGTTCTTCTTCTTTAACAACTTGATCATCGCTACACTATTAATTTTTAAGTGTAATATGTCGCCTTAGAAAACACACATAAAGGGAAATCTATCCCTATTAATGAAATTAAATGTTCGTTGAAATTTAGTTTAAAATTATGTTTTCAACATGCAAACGGGAACATGAAAAATGTAGTTAATTTCATTCTATTTGCTTGCTTTCTATTTTTTTGATAATTTTCATTACAGAGTTCTGTAAAAAGAAGAATGAAATTAAGAGAAAAATATGTTTAAATAAGCATATTTTAATATTAGAGCGTTACAGCCCTCGGCCAGAATTCGGCACATACAAATGCTGCCGCCCACATTTCAACCGTCGGGGTAGAGTCGGGTTCAAAACAAGCGTCGAGTGAATCCCGACGATCCTAACTAACATTTGCAATTTATTTTTTAATCTCTATAATGAAAAAATTAATGACTATTGTAGATTTATCGTGGCTATCACTGATTTTAATTGCAATTGTTTTCTGCTGACTGTCTCAGATAGTTGGTGACCCGCCTTCTTCTCGACTATTCTTGCCGTCATATTCCCAAGTTGTTAGGACATTTTCCTCAGCCCCGACCAAATCCCAACCTCATAGTCGGGACAAGGGAGGCAAAAAGACTTTCCCACCCTTTTGCCAACAAGTTTAACAAAATGTACCGATATGATTGGTACATTACAAGGATCAGTTTAAGCTAGTTAGATCACTCCTAGCTTCGTTCTTTAGGCAACTTTTACAACAAGACTTTTGCCTAACGCGCCCATTTGGCGTCGGGTCGCCGGTGGCCCGCCTTTAAATGCGAATTTTTCCCGACTGTCACACCTCCGACGCCTGGTCCATGGCGCCAAAAATTGGACCGTCGGGGTTGGGGCACATTTTCTTCACTGGGCTGGGTTAAATATTTGACCTTTGGCTAATTGTTCCTAATTGCCAAAATTTTATCACATCATCACCAAAATTTCGTGAAAGGGTTTATAAGGGGAGATTTTTCGATTTAATTTTGCAATATTTTGAGCCGTTTTCGAGATATTCGTCCTAATGGTTCCTAATTGCCAAAATTTTGTTGGAACATTACCAAAATTTGGATTTAGGTAGATTAAGCGGGTCGTCGGGAGAGATTTTTCGATTTATTTTTGCGATATTTTGAGTCGTTTTCAAGATATCGGGGTCTAATGGTTCCAAATTGCCAAAAATGTATTGAATCATCACCAAACTTTAAATTTAGATAGATTATAATAAGAAACGACAAGCGGTCGTCGAGTGAAATTGTTCGAGTTATATCTGAGATATGGACCTAATGGTTCCTAATTGCCAAAATGTTATCGGATTATCACCAAACTTTGGATTGAGATAGATTATTATGGTGAAATCAGAACTTCGATATGTTCAGCCGTTTACGAGATATACACGGTTAAATATTTGACCTTTGACCTCGAGGTCACCACTTTTTTCACAA
>JAGDQP010031625.1:11708-21831 GCA_022664845.1 Lepisma saccharinum
AAGAAATGACTTTTAAATCACAGCAAACGGTCCACTTGTATTTCTCATACTGAATTCTTTCTAACAATATTTTGATGTTTTCATAGGTTTCCTTCATGTTAGTTGCATAAGCCAAATTCATTGCCATTGTGCAATAGGACTACCTTCAAACTAGTTTTTTGAAGAGTCAATAAACAATCTCCACTCTGTACTTACATGTTCATGTCCGAGTGCATCCATGACAGCACAAACATTGTTAAAATAAACTAAATCATTTTCTTTAGAATAGTAGTTCTGAAACTCTGCATGACGGTTTCGAAAAATAGACTTTAGTGTCATGATGGAGCAGATTCCAGCCTTTAAGTCTAGAAGCAAGAAGTTCTGCCTATATTTTGGAGAGTTTTAAATCCCGAACAAAGTCATTTAGTTCACCCTGAGATATCAGATGGGGCTCGAATATAGATGTGCTTCCTACATATGCAGGATCATCCTCCTCTTCGTGTTGTACTTCAGCAGTTGCCTCAAGTACGTAATCTTCATCTACAGTAAGATGAGCTGTATGTTGTGGTGCTGGTAATTCTGCATTGTGTGGAACTGGCCTAATTGATGATGCGAAATTAGGGTACTGCACTGTGTGCTTAGATTTACTGGTTATTCTTTTTATCTGTGTCATACAAAAGTAGCAGTCTGAAGAATGATCTTTTAGTTCCCTCCAGATCATGGGTACGCCGAAAGTTCACGTTCCGTTCACCATTTGCCCACCCAGTCAGACGTTTCACGCAAGTACAACAAATGTAGTGAGGAGGCCAGTTCTTATCTTGGTCTCCTACGCTGCAACCAAAATATAGCTGATAACACTTCCTCATAAGTGGACTAAAACATCGACTTTGCGATTTAAATGTCAGCTCCCCACATACATAACAGAAATTGTCCGGGTGATTTACACACTTCCTCGGCATCTTGTATCTTGTTCGGTATCACACACATACACACACGAACATACACTTTATAATTCACAAAGCAACACAGAACGCAATCTAACTCAGTGCATCACCACGCGATACTACCTGTGATAATGGAATTTAGCGAATTAGTTTTTTTCGCTGTTCTTTCCAGATTTTTTAATTCATTGTTGGCAGGTCAAAACCGTAAAAATTAACTAATTTTCCACAGAAAGCAATCGTGCGTTGTGTGTGCTTGTGTGTATTTGTGCTTGTACCTGTGTGTCAATGTATGTGCCGACAACAATACGTTAACTTTGCTGAACGCCTTGCATTTAAACCTGTAAATAGAAACAACTATTTATATCTCTAGATAGAATAACGCGATTCACATGAAATTAACATGATTTATTGAGTAGACATAAATCAATATTTTGGTGCAACTCCAGTTTCTCTATCGCTATATGAATAGTGACATGAGACAAAAACATTCTTATAAACTACTTCTTGGAGGGAATTTCCCAGAAAATCCCTCTAGAATTTCCCTCATATAAAAAATGGCGACACGGTGTATACATAATAGTAAAGTGTGTTTCATTACGAATTCAATGAGGTATAAACCGTGTTTATATTGTAATTACCGTGGAAGTTACATGTGATTATCTGCACGCAAATAACAAATTTCTGAAAATAACCCATTTTTCAAGGTCACGTGGGTGTCACGGAAAAATGGTGGGTGATGGAGAAAAACTGATTACATATTTGAATTCTACGTGAAAAGTTCTATTAGAATCAGGTATTCTAATTTCTGTGCCAAAATCTTGTTGAGTAGTGTAATTGATGAAAAAGAAAGGAATCTCAGGCAAAGACTGTAATTCTGGAACTAGAACTAACCTGCTTTTTTATCATTTTCAAATTCAGTAGACCATAATTAACACAGATTAACTAGTCTTAAGTCCATAATATTTTGTTCGTTCAACAGTAAATTAAAGCTGTATGTAGACATTTTCACCGAAGTGACCACGACGTCAACACCTCGACAAGTCTGATGCATGAACATATTAATATGAACATTGCAAATTGAGACAGCATCCGGTATGTTGTTTCCCATGTATGCTTTTAAAAGTATTATTTGCGTCTTTAAACTTCTTGCAGGGTATTGTGCAATCATATTTATATTTTACATCAAGTAAAGGCGTCTACATAATTATTTCTCTCGTTTTCTGCTTTTAAACTTCCGAATGAAAATGCGTAGCAAGCAGTTCCAAGAACTTGAACTTGTTTTAGAAATTAATAGAAAATAATCCGTTAGTTCATCAGCAGGTGGAAGATGACTATTAGCTTACCCATTATTTCCTTTCAGAATAAAAAACAGTGATTAAGATTATTTTTATTTTGATGTGATAATTAGTGTAGAAAAATTATACCTAAAGTAATCTTATGAATTTTGTTTTCCAGAACGACAGCTACGACTAATGCATGTAGTGGGTAGGGTTCCCAACTGTACAAGTTTCGCCTGGACACTCCATGAAAATGGCATCTGGTCTAGACAACGTTTTGATCTTGCCCTGGACACCTAAATATCAAGGAATTGAAACTTTGTATATTTGGAATAGATGAGACGACAGGGAATAAGATGGACGAGAGAAAGCAATAAACACAAGCTTGCGATTTAACTTGTATCATACAACTCTAGCGTTATACGAGAGAGTTAATAATATTCTTACAATGGTATGTAAATTTGTGATAAGAGATTGGCAATGCTGTTTCTAGTTTATTTTCTGTTGTCTACCGTGAGAAAGCCGAGCAATATTGTCGTTATCGCTTTAAATAGACGTTACTTTCACAATAACGCACAGATAACATTGTTTCCTGTGGCTACTGGTATTGTGTGAAGAGAAATAGAAATAAACTCGGAATGGATAATGCTACTTCAGGAGACTCCGGACGATCAAATTCTGAAGGGACGATCTCAGACGAAAATATTTTCCTGGTTGTGCAATACTTCACATTGCAGACAAGAATTAAACTTGGCTTACTTATAAAGACAACAACCAAAGTAGTCAGTAAATCTTGTGAAAAATTAAGGGAATATTTACATATTACGGCTTGAACATTTACATAAGAGTCTCCAGTTGTTCTACTGATAATACTTCAGTCAATTACGATAGAAACATATCTGTTTATCAGAAACTGAGGACGCAGAACCTTCAGTGAATGCAGAAAAATTGTAATAGGTGCATGAAATATGCCTTAAAATCTCAGACTTTCGATGTGGACAATTTTGTGATCTAGACCGACAATGAGTTTTCTTCCTCTGCAAAAAATAGTGCATAGCTTTAATATATCTTTTATTTTGTGGAAAATGGATAAGAGACTGTCATGCAATTCTGGCATACTTCGTATCAGAGGGCGAGGATAAGTGTAAAAATTTTATTTGGATTGAAATCAAGGATGACTGCATTCCATTCTACACGATGTATTTCTTTCATAATGTTCTCCAGGGAGTTTATTTCATTGTGTACCAGCTCGAAACTGATACGATTACTGCAACAAAACTTGACAGTCTTATGAATAAACTTCGAGCAGAGTTGATAAACAAACAGAGTGACAGGTTCTTTGCAAATAAGATTCTAAAAAGGGTGAAGTCTAGTGAGCGTCAGGCATTTGAAGGAAGTGTAGATATGTAAAAAGAATACCTGAACAAATTGTATAATTCTGATGGTTCCATCTTCAAGGACAGGGCATGTCTTTCTTTGGAAGGGAATGCGAAGCGATAGGATGCCTATTTGCTCTTGGAGAAGCTGAATAACAAATCGGATGAACATCCACTATATCATAAACTATGTATCTCAAAAAGTATTCACAAGCATATTAATTCTGATAGTCTGTAGACAAAAGATGGAGTATACTCTCTTAGAAATCGCCAACATGCTGTGAACTACTCAAATGTATATAATTTGTAATGTCAATTCCAGTATTTAATGGTTTCCTTGAAATAATTTTTAGTTTACTTTATCACACCTTGACAGATAAGAGAAAGAACTTGTTTATAAATCTGAGAAAAGTTGAGCTGTAAGTGAAAATAAGTATTAGAGCATCATGTTGTAAACTGTATTCCCAGTATCATATGTGCTGAAAAAAAATCATATTTAAGAGGAGGTAAGAAGATGACTTTTTAATAAAACGCAAAGACTACATAATGTTAAAGCTTGTATTGTTTTTGTTGCGACTTTCATTGAGGGTTAATAAATACTACCATGGATGATTAGTATGTTTATTAATGTTGTAATTTTAGTAATTGTTTCCGTGTAGCTCTGAACATATAACCTGAATCAAATCGAGGACTCGTCAACTGAAAGTTGGCATCCCTAGTAGTGGGAAGGGCACGTCATCCTCCAAAAATGCCTATGGTAAGTGTGCTGTGAGTGAAGAAAGTCAGGAAACTAGCTGAATGGAACGTGACAAACAAAAATCAGAAACCCTTCAGTTTCCAAGACTATTCAAGGAACGAATACTAAGATTTTTTTCTACCACTATGCAAGTTTGCATTGCAAGTATTATTGCGATTCAGAGTGTGAACCTGCATAATAGTAGAGAACATTTCTTCTAAATATTATTTGCTTGCATATTTTTTGGAATCTGCAAGGTTTCTGATTTGTGTTAGTCACATTCCATTTAGCTAGATCCCTAACTTTGTCCAGACAACTGGACGACAATTTTTAACAGTGCTGATGGTATTCTTTTGGGACCTTTCATACTCACTGCTTCACCAAGACGTGTTCCTGGTTCAAAAAGCTTTGGTAAACTATTTTTATATGGGCCAGTCTAGCAATTTGGACTTCGGCCCGTCACGATTCGCCTTTAGCCATTAAAATCCACACCCATGCTCCTACCGGTATGTTCCTGGTTCAATAAAATACTCTTCATGAAATATTATCAACTAGTTGTAGCTGCAAGGATATCGTTTCTCAAGAGTCGTCGTGACGTAAATGAATCTTCTACATTTTTCTCAGATCTGTTTAAAATTTCCAAGTACTTGTTACCCAAATGATACAGATCTTTCGCGACAGACAGCAAATATAATCCCTTCGCATATATTTGTCTACAATGATGTGGTTGTGATAAGGCAACTTCATAAAATTAGTAGTTAATCCACTATGTGTGTTCACAGATAAATATCTGGGTAAGGCAAAATTCGCCCATAACATAGAATAGTGATACCACAAAAAAAATGCAACGTTTTATGAGAGCAGAAAAACTAAATCAGTTAACAAAACGTTCAAGGCAGTGCACATACGACAAAATTCCTCTCTATCGGCGATCGTTTAAGCTACGAGCATGAACACTTATGAGGGGACAGAGTTCTCTTGCATCTGACCATGTCAATAACTAAAATTTGCTAAATTTTAAGTTGTGTCACTATTGTATGTCATTCGTCAAACATATATGTTTCTTAATTTAATTCATTTAGTTTGCATTGAATGCTGTCCTTTTTTTGTCTGTACTTATTACACGTAAAAATGAAGACATATGACTTTTTCTGAATATTCAAAGTGGATAATTACTTTGTTTTTAGTGACTAGTAAGTGTTATATCGAGGAAGGGTATGTGTTTCAAATGTGACTCAAGAATTTACTGTATGTGTTTCATTTTCTCAAGCAAGAAATCACCCACAAAAACTTGCTAGTGCACTCTTAGACATATATATATACGGTTTACTTAAAACATTGAGTGGAGAATGTAAGGTTATTGCGAAAGTAGATTGATTCATCGTTAGAATCGCCTCTTTAGACTCAAAAGTCGACAGAAACTTTCCATTCTTTATATTCACTACGTAGACATAAATAGATAAATTGAATCAAGGAAAGTGAGATGGAAACAAGGAAGGGGAAAATGACGAACATCAAAATGTAAGAACAAAGAAAAAAAGAAGAAACAATTAGCATTTGCCGACAGCGCCACCACTGGATAACTGATTAAAATTTTCTGCAAATATGATCAGCTTAACTTAATTACAAAACTCCCCCTTCACTCACTCACTTCCATCCGATTTTCTATCCCTTCGTTTTCTTTTTTTCTTCTTCTTTCATTTTTCCTTATTCAACATTTTCACCTTTCGTGTTGCACTTCTTTTTTTGACCCAATTTCTTTCTGTCTTTCTTCTCTGCAGCCAGCTTATAACTTTTATTTCTAAAGCTTTCAACGTGAAGAATCACACACAGTAAAATGGATTATAGATTCGCTACTGCACTCACGGATAAAGCGGGAAAAAAATGGGGAAAGAGGTCAGGGGGAAATCAGAAACAGAAGAAGAAAGAGAGGGGAAATTTCAGGAATAAAACGAGAAAAAATATGTTCGAGATCTCCAGTCAGGAGATTTTTCTCTCATTTCTACTTCTTGCTCGTTTCCCTTTTCTCTTTTTTTTTTTTTTTTTTTTTTACAGAAAATAAATCGGGAACGAGCTCAGTGCCAATGAAATGACATTGCAATATCAGCAAAGCATGGTAATATTCCGTATTACAACTGCAAGTAGGCTCATCTGTTATCTGGAAACTTCTCACGAAGTTTGACTGATTCTCCTTTTTCTTCCTTCTTAACTCGTCCAAGTTAGTTACGAGTGGGATTCCCTAGCTTTTTCATTTCACGGATTTTTTTTACGTAACTAACGAGTGTGGTTTGAATTACTGATTGGATGAGGAATTCCCTATTCAATGAGGAATTAAGTAAAATAAGGTAAAGAGAAGAAAGCGGAGGAGTCGCAAAAATTAAGGAAAGAGGCACAAAAATTGAGAAGAGAGCGTATACGAGATTAATCAGCCAAATTAAAAAGGATAAAATTTAGTGCTGATTGAAAACGGGATTTAGAAACGGTTTCCGAATTCGCGAAATACCTGAGTGAAATTAAATAAATGTATATTTATAATCCTTTTTTTCACTAGGATTGATAAAAATTGGCTAAGTTAAACTAGGTTTGGCTAAGTTATACAATATAATAATGATACATATGATTAATCTGAACACAGAAATAAATATAGGCAGCAAAATTTGCAGTGGTTAGGTTACGGGACAAACTCGTAAGAATAAAGTTATATCTCCTTATCAAGTAAAAGAGTTACTTTGTTAAATTGAGACTTAGAGCGAGTTTTAAAGATTATACACGCTTTACTTTCATTCTGTTTTCAATTATCTAATTGACATGCATAATCTTTCTTCTTTTTGTACATTCTTTGCTGCATTTTCATTGTTCGTTTTAGTTAATTGTAATCATGCTATCTTTGGATCAAAACATAGAATGGAGTATTTAAGTGCCTTAAAATGACTAATGAGATTTGTTTATCAAGATTAATATTTGGCCACCCAAGTAACATGCTAAGAATCCCCAAACTTGTGATACGGTCGCCATCTTTTAAAATGGTGGCCAAAATTAAGTGTTTATTTTTTCATTTTCGCGAAAACTAATCAACACATCGAAAAAAGTTTGAAATGATGTTTGTCTAGCATAAAATTATGAATCTATTTTGTAATTACCGTGTTTCCCATTTGACCAATCCTAAAGCCATAAAATGACATAAAACGAAAATAACTTTTTTTACAAGCCAAACTCTTTAGATCAGTTTATTTTTTTTAAGTATACAGGGTGTTCAGAAAAAGTCGTAACGTAACAAACTTCGAGAGGTGATTGCTGACATCGAAACAAGTTAAAAAGTTCCCATAAACATGGGTTGAATTCTGCGTCGTTTAGGAGATATAGCGTTGCCGAACTCGGAGCCCAAAAGTCGACGCCGACAATGGGATGAAAATCAATAAGTCACAATAAGGCAGAAACGCTACACGAAATGAAAATATCGATTGTGAGAAGCATCTGCCAACAACGTGGTGGATATCAGAAGTGAAAACGTGATCTCACCGGGTTGTCAATGTTGCCAACCTGGTATCACGTTGAACGTTTGCAAATGGCACTACGTCGGTTTATGAAATTTGGTGCATGTCCTAGTGATGATCAACAACATACGTATACAAAGCAGAAACGGCAGTGTTGCCAATTAAGGATAATACACGCGATGACATATCCGAGGAAAATACAAATTGTAGCTCGAGTATGATCCATAGTTGGTAACACTGTTGTGTGTGCTAGACATTATGTTGGGGACGAAAATGATGTCATGCACCAAATTTCATAAGTAGAAGTAGTGTCATTTGTTTTTATGTATAAAGTTTTTAGACATACAAAGAAAATTTTTTGCATACAAGTTATGCCCCGCAGCATGATAAAATGTAACAGACCGATTACTGTATTCAGATGGAGTGAAGTCTCCTGTCCTTTCAGTTCTAATAAACTCCATAATGGGAATATCCATTTTCATATTCTGTAAACACAGTTTGATTGTCCTTCTAATTTCTTCTGCTTCATTGCAGACAGCTCAAATATCTGATACTATGTCTTTTCCTGTTTTTGAAGACATGATATCCTCTGGCGATATTTAATTTCTTAATACCTTTACACTGTCTAACACAAAAGTACTCAGTTTTCTGAGCAGAAAAGGTTGCATTTGGAAACCTAAAAAGAATATTAGTGTGAGGAAATGGGGTTGGTTAAATGGCAATAATAATAATAATAATTACGAAAAAAATATAATTTTATCCTGAAAAACTTTATTTAAAACTCTTTTCGATGTGACGCATTGTTTCCACGAAAATTGAAAAAAAAAATGAATTTTGGCTACCATTTTCCAATATGGCAGCCCAGCAGAACTTTGATTTTTGGAGACTTTTCATGTGTTACTTCGTTGGCCAAGTACTTTCTATATACCAAATCTCATGCTTTTAAGAATTTGTTAAGGCTTAGGATTGGTCAAATGGACGAAACGGTAACAATAAATAACAATTCATATTTTTATGCTGAACAAACTTCATTTCAAACTTTCTCGATATGATGCTTAGTTTCTGCGAAAATAAAAAGATAAAAAAGCAAGTTTGGCCGCCATTTTCCAAGATGGCGGTCGTAGTACAAGTTTGATTTTTGGGGACTTCTAGTATGTTACTTAAGTAGTCAAATACTATATGTATACAAATTTTCATGCTTTTAAGATTTCTCTAAACTAATCACAATATTTTGACTTAAAATGACTACTATTTAGGTTTAGGTTAACAATTTATTATTCAAATGTATTTATGTATTTTTAATAGTAACATTTGTAAGTAGTGATACTGTTTTCAGTAGCCTATTGATTCCTTCGTAAATGCAAATTTATGAACCCTTAATACAGTTCAAAAATAAAATGTTAATTATATTTGACAACAATAGTGTGTGTGTCTCTAACAAGTAAAGCAGCGTGAACACTTGAAAGAGAAATCACGTTTAATTTTTACAATTGGTAAAATTTCTAAGCAGCTATTTCTCACCCTAATTTAGTATCATTTTCAAAAGACCAACCAACAGCTTTATAAGAAACACGGGTATACCTGTCATCCTGTAATTAAATGTCATGTGCATCTCTAATCCACATATCATTAACACGTGTAAACAGTAAATCACTTGCCACTCTGTTTAATCCATTTCACGGAACTTTTACGAAGAATCCATTACACAACAAAATATTATTTTCATCTTACACGTGCAAAGACTATAAGTATTTTTTCAGCCATAATCAATAATGTATTGGAGACTTTGAACAAAACCGGGACTTTAAAGGTTCAAAGCGGGACAGTCCCGGGTAACGCGGGACGGTTGGTCACCCTACTGACGGTACACACATACATTAGAGGGCCTGATGTAGCACACCTCCCCTTTTGTATCCTTCGAGAGCTAAAGAAATCCAAGTTTCTGCAATCCTTTTCTTCGACCTAAATATATTTTATGTAAACAGAAGGAAAAAGTAGCCCCACAATTAAAGCCTTAACATGGCAGTAACACGATCGCCGGTAACGAGACTCCTATGCAGCGTGTTTGAATAACTTTTAGAACACAAAATTTTAAAAATTGTTACAGATACGTAGAAGTATCATTTTGGAGACACGTGCAAAGATAAAAACAATAAAAAAAAAGGCTTACTTTACTATCAATGGGAAACAATCACTAATATTTGGAGAGTTTCCCACCTATTTTTCTTAAATTCGCGTTTTTTTTTTTTTTTGTTTTCGTGAATTGTATATGTGGGGGTATTTTCCAAGAATATTATAGAATTTACAAACGACTTTG
>JAGDQP010031626.1:0-16029 GCA_022664845.1 Lepisma saccharinum
AAGTTGTCCGGCGTAAGCAGGATTCGAATCTCCTCACTTTCGTTCTTCCATAAGATGCGCTTCTAGACCATGGAGTTTGGACACGTTGAGCTTCTCTTGTTATTAATTGTAAAGAACTGGTTGGCAAGTTTCTGGTAAAGTGGGCTCCGAACCACTACGTTCAGCGGACTCGCGGGTGCACTAGAAACGATGAACCCACCCCCCGTAGTCCAGACTGTAACGTCGCGGACTTCGGATAGACAATGGATAAGTACGCGAGTTCGGGCCCCGTGGCAGACTATCCTGACTGGGTTTTCTGTTTCACGAGGCAAAAGCCGGGATGGTACCTTAAGTAAGGTTCTGGCTTGACCTATACCTACCCTATCCCGGCCTAAGCCAAAGATACCAAATGGTCATAAATAAATTAATTCACCAATTCTAAACAGATCACGTTGGAAAACTTATGCAATATTTTTATAAAATATTGTAACAAACTGAAATTACGTACGAAGAAATGTATCCCACGGTACCGGCTATCCTGACAGAGGTTTTCCCTGAGTTTTACCAGGAGATTGCCGGGATGGTATCTCAAAGACAAGGCCGCAATCTTTCCCATACTTGATCTCGGAATAGTGAACACCTAGAGACGTCATCTCTCTTGTCAGATGTAATGGACTTAAGCTGAAAGTTGCAAGTTCAGGCTATCAACGAAAGCCCGTATTTTAAAAAAAATATAGTTTGCGAGGAAGACGAAGGAACCACAGTGGGATCATTATGGTAAAATTAAAAAAAAATCTCCGTGTATGCTCAGCTTTGAAGGTCGATCAGTATATGCAGCATGTTTGAAGACTACTTGACCTTGACGAATGAATACTCGTGTGCACTATGGCTGTCCGTCTGCAAGATTGCGCATTCGAATCCCGCCTAAGGCATGGAAGTTTATACATTAAAAAAAGGACACATTTATATGGTATAATGGAGGCTAGGCTAAAGTGAATAGTTAATTAAAATGCACCAAAATAAATATGTATAGTTTATTTTACACTTGTCTTTTTCCCATAACCGATTCGCACAGAGCAACATTCGCTAGTACATGCACCGAGCCGCCGTAAGTTAGTGGTAGAGTGTTGGCGTAGCATTCGGGAGGTCGTGTGTTCGTTCCCAGCGGTCGGCCATTCTGACTGAAGTTTTTTCCCCTCAGTCACACCAGGCAAATGCTGGGATGGGACCTTCAACACAGGCCCTGGCCCGAATTCTTTCCCCTTTACTATTCCGGCCTGAGCCTTAGATGCCTAAAGGCCATAAATCAAATTCAAATGCTAGTACATTCATTACGTCAGCTAAGTACAGTAGGTTGATTACATTTTTATGGATGATGAGGAACGCCTTCATCCAAACCATTTAAATAATGCTCTGGCTGAAATTCCGACTTCAGTATGTTCGAATTTTAATAAATAATTAAATTTTTCAATTTAAATCATATATATTCAATTTTTGGGGGACGAATCTACGATTGTAAGCTGTGGGACAGGCCTACGACTCACATATAACCGAGAGCCAATGGCTCAGTGGTGGAGCTTAGCATTCGGGAGGTCCTGGGATCGATCCCAGCAGCCGACCATCATGACTGAGATTTTTCCATGGTTTGTCCTTAGTCATACCAGGCAACCCTGGCCATCTTTTTTCCAGCATCCTTTCCGCCACCCCATTCCGGCTTAAGCCTCAGATGCCTAAAGGCCTTAAAGTCAAAATTCAAATTAAACGTAGTATACAAATGTGGAATAGTGGTGGTGGGCCTACAGTTTGGAATACGTGATCAACGTAGCCGCCATCTTGAAATCTGCCACATGGGATACAAGTGTTATATTTCAAATGGTAATTGGGTCGTGTGATATATCAAACAACACTAGAATCATCCAAGAAAGTCGTTTCATGTGTCAGATTTGACCTACCTGCTACAGTGTCGGAGTAATCGGCATGGAAAGGACACTACCGTATAAATGAACACATCATGTAACTATGCACTGCAAAACTTTGTGAGAAGAGAGAACTCCGACACCGTAACAGGTAAGTCAATTCTAACACCTGAAATGCTTTTCTGAAGAAAAAAAAATGTCATGTTGTTGTATATTTCAGACGACCCACTTGCTTTTAAACCACAAGTACCTTCATCAAAGAGTGCGGATTTCAAAATTTATTTATTTCTCTTGTCAGGAACGGAATAAACAGGTTCCAAGTGCCCTGTACAATAAACACAATACGTAAAAAATAAGCCACACTGATCATGTACTGCAAAAAGTAACCCCATCCCACTATTCGCCTTTATTTCCTTCTCGGTCTGTGAACTAGGCTGTTCAAGAACTTCTGAATCACCCTGTATAGTTGTAATTCTTTTACGAGTGAGATATCTTTGTCTTTTCATAAAATCTTGAAAGGCATATTTATGGTAAATCTGGAAGAAACCTCTTATTTTGCTCTGCATAATGGTCTGTTTACAGGAAAGCATGTAGTTAGCCTAATGTACCGAAGTTTTATTCAAAGTTTAATCAGTAAGAGATTAGAATGTGAATAATAAATGTATAACATTTAAAATGTCAGAAAGCAATTTAATTTCTAAACTAAAACTGTAAGTTTTTGCTTTTAAGTTACACAGTCCGACAATTAAGTAATGAGACTGATTTTATTCTGACGAAACAAACAAAAGTAATTGAATAATACCTATTTATTATTCGAAGTACATCCCTCCTGCATCAATACAACGAGTGGCACGATCACACAAGGAGTGGAATGACTTCTGCAACTCAGTTTGTGGTATGGCCCGTAATGCCGCTGTCACAGCTGCTTGGATGTTTTCAACCCTGTCGAAAAGTCGTCCTTTCAATGGCAACTTCAGCTTAGGGAACAGGTAATAGTCACAGGGGGACATATCTGGTGAGTAGGGGGGATGATTCAGCACACACTTCTTTTGTGGCCAAATATTCCGCAACAAGTACTGCTCGGTGAGCTGGAGCGTTGTCATGGAGAAGGAACCAGCTATCTGGGGTTGAGTATTCGGGCCGAACACGACGTATTCTCTTCAACAAACGCTCCAAAACACTTAAATAAAACTGAGCATTAACTGTGTGACCTTCTGGTACAAATTCATGATGAATGATACCCTTACTGTCGTAGAAACAAATGAGCATTATCTTCACTTTTGACTTTTGGAGACAAAGTTTCTTTCCTTTTGGAGAATCTGCAGACTTCCATTCGGCACTCTGGCGTTTAGTAGCTGGATCATAACGAAAACACCAACATTCGTCTTCTGCAACAATGGACAGAAGGAAATTTTTCTTCCTACGGGCAGTTGCAATGATGTCACGGGCGTAATCAACACGCGCTTGTTTCTGTTCATCAGATAATGAGTGTGGCACAAACCGCGCTGCGACATTCTTCTTGCCTAAATCTTCCACTAAGATCTTACGAATTGTCTCCCTGTTAACACCAAAGTCACCTTCTATCATTCTCACAGTCACACAACGATCATCTTGCACACGTTCACGGGCCTTTTCAATCAGTTCCTCGTTACGAACAGAAATTGGACGACCCGGCCGAGGTTCATCGTCAATCGATTCCACACCACTTTTAAAACTTTCATACCATCCAAATATATGTGCACGAGACAAACAAGTATCACCATACATTCTCCGCATCAACTCAACAGTTTCTGTGCCACTTTTCCCGAGTTTGAAACAGAACTTGATATTCGCCCTCTGCTCCATGATGCTGGCGTGACAAAGGCCTTTCACTTACTGCTGGTACTGACGTCATATTTCCCGTTGTGCTTCACGCGGGACCATGCGGTGTTGCCAGGTCGTAGATGAAGGATTACTCTCTCGAACTCACATATTGGTTTCTATTTTGCATTCTCTGTTTTGTCAGAATAAAATCAGTCTCATTACTTACTTGTCGGACTGTGTATTATTAATAGTACTTGTTAGAAAATCAACATCAATATATTAGGTGAGTACACATTTCCAGTGGTGGTACAAATAAACATTATATTAACCACTAAAGGGGGGGGGGGATGTAATATTCACAAACGCCTACTAATGTACCCGGGGATTTTATTTAACATTACTTTTCACGACCGACAGTGAGTGGGTGTGTTACGCGGATCCTCAAGACTGAGTACAGTCGTGTGATATGCTGAGCACATGGCCTTGGCAAAATTGATGAATTAGTTTCACACGAAAGATGCAATGCCAGTAAAAAAAAAAACTAACGAGAAAATTAAAACTATTTTAGCAATTGTGACCCGCGAACCACTCAGGATCCGCGAGTAAATCCTTCCTTATTTATATCACTATACCCTGTGGCTGGCGCACCACACTCTGAATTTAGGACCGCGAGTAACTTCCTTCACACAGTATATACCGTATATTATTTGTCATTTAACCATGTCATTGAATGCATAACACAGAATAGTAACAGTTACAGTTAATGGGTTAACAATCGAATTATTACTATATATTTGTGTCAGTTGATGATAATTACAATTTCTGTAATTGTTTCTGTATGTAATAATAGTGTACTCGATATGTTAGCAAACTGCATGATAATTCAGTACTTTACCATAAATAATAATAATTATTATTTTAAATATTGCTAAAACAAGTACCCGAATGACGTAATGAAAACACTTCAATCAGTTCGTGTGATGCTTTTATCCTTTTGCTTAAAGATTAAAAAGAAAAGAAAAGAAGAAAGCCTGTTCCATTTTTTTAAATCGTCGCCATGCCGTCTCCCTTGCCTAAGTACGAAGGCGAGGGGAAAATGGAACACCTTTTTTGTTCTTTCTTTAGCGGAGGATAGTGATGAGCACAAGCAAGACCAAGACCATACCTGCAAGACTCGCGCAAGACCAAGACCAACTTGCAAGAGTCTTGCACACGCACTATTTGAATATGTTTAAAACGTGGAAAGGAAGGAGAAATCATTATATCCTTCACTTGAATTTCTTTGGCTTCTGTAAAAATACCGCTGGAGTGAAGGTGTTCCCAGTTGTGCAAACCGTGTGAGTGGATCTGAAAATCATGCCGCTGTTACTGTAGCATATTAAACTAAACTTACACTGTACACTAAACTTACAATAGAAGGAAAAAGTTTCTGTTAAGGGCCATGTAAAGCCAAGATCTCCGACAAGCACTATCTTTGTATATGTCTAATATATTTTTATCGTTGCACGAAACTTCAATGCGGGCTCCTACAAATTCAATCCTAGAGAGTTCAAACTTTCAGGGAAGAAAGTTTATAAGTAAATCAAGAGTTCTGTCCGTGTCGATTTTTCATTTTCTTTCTTGTTCATTGTTGTAATAGTTTCATTGTTGTTATGCCTATAACAATGAAGCTCTTTCGAGAAGTCAAAACTCGCTTAACAACAAAAAGAGTTCGCTTGTAAGTTTTAGTTAAACACAATAACCGTGTATGTTTGGTCTTCCTTTGGAACTTACCTGGAGCACGGAGAATGGTAAATAAATGGAACATTGACTAGAAGATGACAGAGAGCACAATTCTATGGATTGTTACAAGGTAAGAACTTCAGTGTCAAAATTATTTTGGACATCCTTTTCGATAACCCATGATTGCAGTCTGTCAAAGCTTACGAAACATTGTTGTGTGCTTAAAACAGCAAGTAAACTAAAAGTAAAATCATAAAATGTTGGTGAAGTTGATCAAATTAAAGCGAAATTGAACTTCTGTCGTTATATTCTGTACGCTTACATGAAGTAAACAATACATGAAAACATATTTCCGTTACTATTGACGCATTAAGGCAGGCAATGATAAGCATAGCTTTTACTATTCCCTATACCCGATGTAAAATTTACATATGAAACGTATAAATTTTTTAAAAGCAAGACCAAGACCAGGGATACCGATGCAAGACCAAGACCGCTACGGTCTTGGTCTTGCTTTTGTTCATCACTAGCGAAAGACAGAGAGGGACATCAAAATAGTTGAGCTGTTTACTATTTTCATTACGAACCCCGCCCCAATTAATGAAAATCCACGTTGCATTTGCTTTTTGCGTTACGAATCCCCTCCCATTTGGTTGAAGGAACAGAATCTATAGCACGTCCGAAATCAATTAAAATCCACGGGACATTTGCTTTTCGTACTGCGAAATGAAATGAAAATCCTTTCTTGTGGTTGGAGGAAGAGAATCACCGCCCACCCACGTCGCTGAAAAACATTAGCAGGTAATCGACTGATCCCCTGCAGGAACAAATTAATTTGTTCATAAAAAAGGACAGGATTTTTTAAAAGAAAGAAAAAACAACGAGACAAAACTCAGAGAAGTCTTTGATACTACGAACAGAAATCCATATACTATATAGCCGCATGGTCACTGACTCACTCACTCACTCACTCACTGACTCATCATCATAATTCACAGGCCAAACTACTGGAGCTAGAAACACCAAATTTGGTATGAAGGTGTAGGACCATGAGTAGGTAAAGGGAAAAATCCAACATTTTGAAAAAGTCGCCATCTTGGATCCAGAATGGCCGCCAAACCCATTGTTGTATAGAATAGAGAGCTTAAACGGCTGGGGCTATTGAAATGAAATTTAGTATGGAAGAACATTATCGCTAGTAGATGAGGAAAGTATTTTCAAATTTACTAAAAGTCGCCATATTAGATTCAAAATGGCCGCCAAACCTATTGTTGTAAAGAATAGGGAGGCTAATCGGCTGGGGCTGTTGAAATGAAATTATCAATTGTAGGTTACGAAAATGTTAAATTATGTATCGAAAGCCGCCATCTTGGATCCAAAATGGCGGGCCATAACATGCATTTTCCACACCGTTTGAGCTAGAGAAACGAAATTTGGTTTAAGCGTACAAGATCGCTAGTGGTTTAGAAAACTATTACAAAATGTTGAAAAAGTCGTCATCTTGGAACCAAAATGGCCGCCCAAAAAACATTTACAACGCCTAAATCGCTGGAGATAAAAAGCAAATTTGGTTGCGAAGGTACATCATTAGTATTAGGTTACGGAAATATCATGCAATTGATGAAATGACTATGGTTGCAGATAAAATTGTTTCCGCTTTTGCAAGATTTTGACAGTGAAAAATACTGAAAAACTTTAAACGCCGATATGTCGGAAACTATGCGTCGTAGCGCAAAAATAATCCCAAATTAGATTTTCGTAGAAAATTCGCTTTTCAGTGGCGGTGTCGAATGTCACAAAAACGTTATTTTCAGAGTAAAATCAGAATTTGGGTTGCATTTATTGTGAGTTGCACTACTGGTGACTACTTTGCTCATGCATGCGCACCATGATTATCTCAACGTTACACTGTTTATTCCATATTGATACCAATATTATATATATATCAAGATGGGGCTTTCTCTCAGACGTCATAGATTTTTGCTATTTTGACTGGGCAAGATGGCCGTATCCGGAATCTATATCACGTGATACGTTATCAAGAGTTTGTTTTGTATTGAAAGTTGCATCTGCTTTACCTAAGCAAATCATTGTTTATTTCATATCGATAGCTCATTTACTACGCGAGATAATCAATAAAACTTTTCAACATGATCCATTTGTGACGTCACAACGTTATTCAGCGCATTGGCCATATGCAGCTAGAATGTATATACATGACCAACTAATATCGTTATTCTTTTTTCCTAACTCTGTATCTATTCAGCCAATCACCAATGTTAAAAACCATATCATGTGACAACTCTTTCAGTTGAGCAAGGGAGCTTTCGGTACGCGTGCACTAAGGAAAAGAGTACGCTCGACCGACAAAATCGCATATTTAGGGCTTTATATATCTGTCATTTTTCAAATGTCGAAATTTTAATGTTCGAAGGGGATCAATACCGTTATTAGAGATTATGTTACTATCAACATTTTTTTTATGTGTGGCGTACGTTTCGAGAACATTCACCCGAAAAAGTCGACACCGTTGCTTTTCTCAAATGTATGTATCCATATACTATATAGCCGCATGGTCACTGACTCACTCACTCACTCATTCACTGACTGACTGACTCATCATCATAATCCACAGGCCAAACTACTGGAGCTAGAAACACCAAATTTGGTATGAAGGTGTAGGACCATGAGTAGGTAAAGGAAAAAATCAGACATTTTAAAAAAGTAGCCATCTTGGATCCAAAATGGCCGCCAAACCCATTGTTGTATAAAATAGAGAGCTTAAACGGTTGTGGCTATTGAATTGACATTTGGAATGAAGCTAGAATATCACCAGTAGGTTACGAAAATATTGCGAGATGTGTCCAAAGACGTCATCTAGGATATAAAATGGTGGACTTAAAAATCCATTTTCCACAGCGTTTTAGCTAGATATACAAAATTTGTTATGAAAATGTATCAGTAGTAGTTTAGGAAAATAATACATAATTTTGGAAAAGTAGCGATCTTGAATTCAAAATTGCCGCCCAATAAGATCATTTTCGACACGGTTTGAGCTAAAGAAATGAAGTTTCAATTGAAGTTGTGTCTTCACGTGTAAGTCACGACAATGTAATAAAATGTTATAAAAGTCGCCATCTTTGATCCCAAATAGTCGCCATACACATTGTTTTATAGAATAGACAGCCTAAACGATTGGAGCTATTGAAATGAAATTTGGTATGCAGGTACAACATCATTAATAAATAATCAAAAGATTCTTTTATGTATTAAAGGCGCCATCTTGGATATAAAATGGCGGATACTAAAAATGCATTTTCAACACCGTTTTCTGTAGACATACGAAATTTGGTATGAAGCTGTATCATAACAAGTAGTTTGAGAAAATAATACAAATTTTGGGAAAGTCGCCATCTTAGGTTAAAAATGACCGCTCAAATATTAATTTTTAACACCGTTTGACCTAGAAAAATTAAATTGTATTTTAGTTGTGTCTTCAAGTGTAAGTCACGACAATATAATAAAAAGTTTTAATGAGTCGCCATCTTGGATCCAAAATGACCGCCAAACCCATTGTATAAAATATAGAGCTTTAAGAACTGGGGCTATTGAAATGTAATTTGCTACGAAGTTAGAACATCAACAGTACGATACGAAAATATTACGAGATGTGTTTAAAGACGCCATGCTGGATCGAAAATGGCGAACTTAAAAATTCAGTTTCCACAACGTTTTAACTAGAGTTACGAAATTTAGCATAAAGGTGTATCGGAATTATTAGTGTATCGATATAACACACGATTTTGGGAAAGTCGCCATCATTAATCCATAATGGCCGCCCGGCAACCCATTTTCTAGACCATTTAAGCTAGGTAAACAAAATTTGAGATGAAGGTGTACCACGACGAATAGGTCACAAAAATAATAAAAAAACCTGATGGGGGCGCAGCCCTCGCCGTGGTGGGTGATATATTTTGTACAATGGAGGCGCAGTCCGCCAGAAACTCTCTGATTACGAAAAAGAGAACGAATCCCCAACCCCTGATGTTGGGAGCGCAGCTCCGACGGGGGTCTGGGGGCAGCGCCCCCAGCGAAGCAAAGCGAGTCAATAATTAAAAAGCAGAATATGAAATGAAATTATCTTTAATTGAGAATTAGCTAATTGACATAAATACTAGAAACTTTAAGTAGTAGTCATTATTAAAAGGTCTAAGTACGTTGTATTAAGTAATACTGTTTAATACAGCTTTGGTTAAAAATGCTGTGATTGACAGAAAAAAACACTGATTTTGCGTGCTTTTGACGATGCTCGAACTGACGGGCTTCCGAAAGCATGGGTAAATGGAAGAATCGTTGAATAGAAGTTGGTAGTTACATAATCAGAAACTGAGACAAAAAGAACGTATTACACTAAATAAAATGTAATTTTAACTTGAATTGAAATAACGTGCTTCCGAAAGCATGGGTAAATTGCAGACTCGTTGAATATAAGTTGTTAGTGACATATACAGAAACTGAGACAAAGAGAAGTACGTATTGTACTAAATAAAATGTGATTTGAATAAACTGGAATTGACAGGCTTCCGAAAGCAGCGGTAAATTATAGAAAACTACGTATAAAACTACGCATAGACCTGAATTGAAGTATCATTTTTGTGAAAACGTTTAAAGATGCTATTGGTAATGTATGATTGATGAAGGAATAAATATCCTTTGAATGTAATGAGGGTGTTGTGGTGATTGTTATATGATTATAGTGTTGTTATACTTGGACTGGTATTCCAACATTTAGCTAATGCTGACTGATAATGATAAGACCTCTTTCGAGGCTTCGTGATTCTAGGGTATTTCTGTTTCATTCATTGTTCTCACAAGTGCAAACAATTATACTAAATGAAATCAACGCAAAGAGTTCGATTGTCGATAGGTTCTTACTTATTGCAGTACCGTGTACAGGATTAGAATCAAAGAGATCAAACAACTTTCTCCTTGAAATAATAATAAAAATAATTTAGGTAAAGTAAAAGTATCCCCTGTGCAATGCGTACGCACCTTGAACAGCACGGAGATATGGAAGTAGCACTCCACAAATTCTTGACCTATGACCCGAAGTTAGGTGGGGTCGACCGTCTTTACTTCCCAAGGTCCTAGGTATATGATGGACATATGTAAGTCTCACCGAACGGCTGTGGCTCAGCGGTAGAACATGGACTTAGCATTCAGGAGGTCCTGGGATTGATCTCAGCGGCCGACCATCCCGACTGAGGTTTATCCATTTTTTTAATTTGTCCCACCAGGCAAATTAAGTCCTAGCCAACCCTGCAAAACTTCACTTACACCCTCCCAATTTTGAGTTTAGAACCTCAAACTGAAAATCCTGCCGGCATTTCTGGTTCAAATGCAAGGGAATAATAAAAAAAATCTGCCTTGTCCTGGTTATCGGGTATGAATTGGGTCAGGCTGGGTCCGAAACCTATACCCGGTGACGCGGTCCAAATCTTGACCCGATTGATCCGGTGATCCGTTTCACCTCTCCTAGGTAGGGACGCAGTCAGCTCTAACAACTAAGCAACAATGTGGAGGTTGAGTGAGCACGAGCTATGCTCAAGTCGACCATCTTCACTTAAGCTTTCCTTGGTTGCGCGTTCTCACCAGATAATGAAATTGTACCTTTCTTAAGGCCAGGATTGATTCCTTCCCACATTCCTAACCTTACCTGAGTACATCGCGCGCTACAATTAAAAGAATTAAACAAGTTTGTGCATTAAACCATATAAAAGTAATTTTAAACGACAAAAATGATCATTGCACCAAATCGACAGTGCTGTTCTCATGTTTGGAATAGAATTTTGAATCTATTTATGGCTATTTTGCATCTCAGACTTAGGCCGGAATTGGGTAGGTGGGGGGAGTATGTTAGAAGCTAGTCCGGCCAGGATCTAGTTCGTAGGTACCATCCCGGCATTTGTCTTGTGTGAATGAGAAAGAAACCTGGGAAAACTTCAGTCATTCATTTTTGGATATACTAAATTCTCACACCAAATGAGATACCTGCAGCATCTCGTTTCCGATTGACCTCCTTTTCGTATAAATGATTTGAAATATTTCATCCTACGTTTACCTGTTTCCAAACAATTAACTGATCTATATAAGTACAGTACATGTAAGGTCAGAAGAGTCGTGAGAGATTAACATCTTAGAAAACCCAACATTGAGCAACCGTAGCTGAGTTAGTAGTGTTGACTTCGCATTCTAAAGTTCCTGGTTCAAATCCGGAGGTAGACCATCCTGACGAACTTTTCGCCTTGTGTTCTTTCAGTCAGACTAGGCAGATGCCGGGATGATATCTTCAAACCTAGGCCCAGGCCGACACTTTTTCGCTATGCCAATTCCCTCTCCTATACCGGCCTGAGCCAAAGGTGCAGAAAGGTTATTAAGCCAAATCTTCGTCGCATAGTCACCTGTTTGCCAATAAATTTTGGTCTTTGTACTTTGTATTGATAAATAAAATTAACACACCACCACGAGTATTTTTAACATTGCGTACTAAACACACAAGTTGATATAAGAGGTCTGGAGTCAGCGATTCCGCCAAAATTTTCACCTTGCGTGGTGTGGTGGTGTAAAGGAAAAATTAGGAGAGTGTAAGTGGAGTTTTGCACAGTTTCTACTGATTTTTGGCCGAAATTTCGGGTGGTGACACTCCCACAGCAAGGGGAGTCTGGCGGAATCAGTGTTCGGAGTATACGTTAAACTATAGGTCCCGTCTTAGGGACGTCCTCTCTATCCGATTGAAGACAATGACAACCGCCATCGGTTTACCCTGCCCAGAGACTTTCAAGTCAGCACCTGCCCTCGGGCGAAACACACACAATTATCTTTATTGTAAATTCGCCGCTTTTACCTCTTGCTTTAGCTCGCAGCTTATATATATATAATTCACAGCCCTATTCAATTCACTACTGGATGAGGCCTCTCCCGTAGGAAAGAGTTAGTTTGCTGCTCCCACGCTGACCAGACGTGTTGGGAGAGGAGAACCGAAGCTCTCAACTGTGATCGCCACTGTCTTTTATTCACAGCATTCCCCAATTGTATCACGATGCTGGATGGGCACCGTTATAGACCCTCTTGGTTTGGAAAAAAAATCCCTTACAGAGCCAGGAATCGAACCCGGGACCCCATGATCAGCAGTCGGAGTGTGTAGGTGAGTGGAAAAATAGGTGTGAGAAAGAATTTTAAAGTATAATTTCTTTTTAAAACTGCAGTCCAGTGATCAATTTATGCAATTTATAGAGAGGGGAAAGAATATTTCAAACACGTTAGAATGCCGTATGTAGGGGCTCCACAGTTTAGTGGTTAGAGCGTTGGACTCATGTCCGCGTGGTCCCGGCTGGAGTCCCACTTTTCGGTGTCCACCCAGCGTCGTGAGGCAAATTGGGGAGTCATGTGAATAAAGACGTGACTGCCACATTCGATCTGGTAAGCCCCTGATACGCCTGTTCGTGGTTAGGTACGCGCAGTGCTGGACGTAGTTCCACCAAACACGGAAAGATGGCGTTGGGGCAGACTCAGGGCCTATAGGC
The DNA here is from genome assembly GCA_022664845.1 of Lepisma saccharinum. Classification (NCBI taxonomy): domain Eukaryota; kingdom Metazoa; phylum Arthropoda; class Insecta; order Zygentoma; family Lepismatidae; genus Lepisma; species Lepisma saccharinum. The sequence continues at coordinate 13,004 of JAGDQP010031626.1, forward strand.
CTGTTACACCAGTGTTTTATTTTTTAGAATGCCGTATTTGACGCCTTTGGCTAGGGATAGATTTCGGAACGAAGAGCTAAGGATGATATTTCCGGAGAGGAGGAAATCCCAAGCATTCGGCCTACAAATCGAACACTAAACTGCACTATAATATAAAAACAGGATAATTTTATAACACCTAAGGTCTAGGTAGCTCTGATAAAAAACTTTGGTAAACTTTATTTTTATATGGGCCAGTCTAATAACTTTGGACTGCGGCCCGTTACGATTCGCCATTAGCTGTTAAGATCTACACCCATGCCGGGGCTTGAACCCGGGACATTTGAGCCGATGGCCTACTGCCGTAGACCGCTCGGTCACCCGACCAGCTCTAGGTAGCTCTTAATTCAACTATAATAACACGTGACTCTAAAGAAAATTTGTATTCGCCTTTTAACATGCTATTAACGATATTTATACAAAGTGAGTCATGAATTTGGGATTACTCCTGTAGAATTTTACACCATATAAGAGCCATTTTACATTTTATAAATCGAATTAAGATTGTCTAGATCTTCGGTAACTGAAAAATTTTCTGGAAGTTTTGTGTATGGTTTTGAGAAGCAAGTTTACTTGATTTTTTTATATTTATTTTATTTTAAAAGTCTTGGACTACATCTGGCGCACATTGCATTGTTTTTTCTCAAATGAAAACATTTTGGGTTATGTTCATCTTGGTTTTCAGAATTCACTTTTTTAAAAATCCTTAACAAATCTAAGCGCTGTTTAGAGAGGCTGGATAAGAATCCTAACGATTTTTCATATAAAGATGTTTTGGACTACAGTCATATTGGATAATGTAATTCAAGAGTTTTATTTCAGAGTCGAACTCAGTGACCTTTAAAATTTTAAAATATGAATTTTCATGAAATCAAATAATTTAAAATTTGTTTTCTCAAGTTTCCTTAGTGAGGGACTTCTGATACGTAATTTTTCAGTTCAGAATCATACTCAGCGTCCATACGAGCCCTGAGATACGAAATTTAAAGAAAATTAAATGGGATTTTAAAATTAGAAAATGCATCGTGTTGCTCCCGTCTTAATTTTGTGAATTATTTCTTTTTACTTTAATATCGATTCCGGAATCTTTGGAGTTACTATATATTAAATTTCATTAAAATTGGTCAGGTTTCAAACTTGTTGGAAATGCCATGTCGATCATATCTAGAAAACTCAATACATCAAAAGATGTATAGAATGATATCGAAATATGATTCGATATACAGTATATATTAAATATATGGAGTTTTGTAGATATCGATGAAATGAAGGGTGTGAGGCAAAAACATGGTAACCCACAAATGTTTATTTTTTGAGTTATTCAGTACCCGATGGAAAGGAATCATACTGCGTCGTTTAATGTTGTCCGACTTCAAATTGTGCTCCAGAGATGGAAGCAATATTTACTTATGGTAAGCCTATTGTAACATTTTGGGATTCATAAGATGGTAACCAACAATTAAGATGGCGGGAAACTAGGAGCAGTATATCAGCTTGCCACTAAAAAGGAAAATAATTTGTAAATTAAACATTTCTTACACCGAGTTCAGTGAAAAGATTTATTCTTGAGTGACTTAGGTAGCGAATATTATGGTATAAATAATAAAACATGGTAACCCACACAGCAGCATGAAAAATAGAAATTCGTTATTTTAATTTGGTACAATTATTTTAAGCCTTTATGTATAGCTTTACGTGAAAAATCAGCTTTCAGTCAATGAAAATGACTTGTGCAGCAGTAAAAATAGAATTTCTTAAAAGTTTAACATTGTGGGTTACCATGTTCTTGCCTCACAACCTTCAAATATTGAAAATGGTAAAATTGTTAGAACAGTAAATGAAATGTTTAAGGAATGAAGTTAACATCTTGAAAGTAAGTGATGCTGGGAATTTTCAATTTTTTGTTCAAATGTATAAGATTTTGTTTTCTTTTTCATTTGCAGACTCCTTGCATTCATGTGCAGACTCTTCCAGATTCAGAAAGATGTTATTTTGTACAAAATACAACCGACTGCACAGCGAACAGTGGATTTGTTTCCTACCTCGCCTTTCTGTTCTGTGATTTTGATGCCTCGCAAAGACCTCTGGGAGTCGTCATTTGCGTAAGTTCTTAGTTCTTTTTGCATCTGTACTAACTAGCTAACTTTTTCCGTAATCATCAAGTCTAGGTACATTAAAAAAAGAACACATGAGAACGAAGATAAACGAACATACACATGAAAATCTAGTAGTTTAATATTGTATTGTACACGTTCACAGATTCTGCCAGGATTTTCAGTGGATGGTTGGAGGTGCTCTCATGAATTTTGAGGGTGGCAGGCACCCTCACAGGTGGTAGCTGGCTGAATCACTGTACAAATTAGAAGATAATTAAATGTCACGGGCAGGAAGCCAAATTGACAAATACCCATAGCCTTTTCTAGAAGCAAGTAGCGTGGTGAAATAGCCTGGTTTCTCCTATAGAAATCTTTGGGTCGTTCTAGGTCAGATGTGTTCTTTTCTTTAAAATTGTGCTAATTTTAATACTATATTTTAATGCTTATAAATAATAGCCTTCACTGACGTAGTACAGAATATACCAGTTAGATCTGCAATGTGCTTAAATGTCCAAGAATATTTCCGATTAAACCTAGCATAGTTTTCTGATTATTACAAGAATTTTCTAGATAGGAACGTCCGGAATAACCCTAAAATATAAAGAAAATTCCCCAAAATATAACCTTTACATAGATATTCGTATGATATATTTGAAATATCCCAAGAAACAACCCTAGTATACTATAAACATCGGGATAGTGAAGGGCAAAAGATGCGAAAAGAATTCAAGCAGCACCTAAGCTGAAGCATTTGCCTGGTGTGACAGCAAAAATCTGGAGTAATCACAATCAGGATGAACGTTCGCTTGGATTAAACCCAGAACCTTCCGAATGCAAAGCAAAGGCTCTACCAGTAGTCGCCGCTTCATTGTGTACTAAGCTGATATAAAA
>JAGDQP010031627.1:0-21831 GCA_022664845.1 Lepisma saccharinum
AAGTAAAAACTCTACCGTTTTAGCTAGCCAAAAGGAATAACAGACTGATAGATATATAAGTACATTACAAAGTGGGATTTACTTTCTTGAAAGATGGTTCTGAAATCTAGGATATATATAAATAACGCGCTGAGAGTTGCGAGTTCAATGGCTGATTTAACAACACATTTGTTATCTTCTGTGTAGCTAAATGGTTAGAGTATTAGACTCTCATTCGTAAGGTCATTGTATGGATTCCACGAACGACATTCCTAATATTTTCTTCTAGGAATTAAGCGCAGTAAATTTTGTTCGTGATAGATACTGAAAGAGATTTATCTCGCACAGGGAGAGAACCACAAGACAGAGCTAGAGGAGGGTAGGAGGAGAGAGACACAAACTGTGTGTTTATAAACGTTCGGGAATGTCATTTTTCCATGTCTTGCGCCATTTTTCTTTCCCTCTTTCCTTGTTTTCTCTTCTCTGTTTCAACAAGACAAGAAAATGGTTTTTATGAACTCTCTCGTGGTTCTCTAAGCGATGCTCACCTATAAATAGCTCTTCCTCCAAATGGAGGAATATCCTGGCATATCATGTTTTCGCGCATATTTGTACTATCATGTTGGTTGTCTCACTATTAGGCTTTAGAGTGCAACAATTGTTCTGGAGGGAAAAGCTATTATTTCTTATAACTCCAACCTCCATTAAGTTTAGTTAGTGACTGTACAGTCACGGAAATGTGTATCATGATACTCTAGCATTTATTTATTTTTTAAATTAACTTACATTTATGGGCCAAGCAGCTATGATTAAGCCGTGATATGCCTGAGGAACAACATGTATGAGACTGAGCCTATAAGGTGCATATATACCCAATAAATATGAGTTAAATAGGAACCAAATGATAGACCATACACTAAATAATTGATAGACTCTCGGAATAACTTCTTCCGTGACTGTACACTGTTTCAAACATCGCTTTAATCTGGTATTAGCAGAGAGGACCATATGGTTTCCTGTGGTATTCTTCTCCATATTCTGAGGCCGGCCGGGTGGTCGAGCGGTCTGCGGCGGTAGGCTATCGACTCAACGGTCCCGGGTTCGAGTCCCCGGGACATGGGTGTGGATTTTAACACTTAACAGCTAAAGGCAAATCGTGACGGGCCGAAGTCCAAAGTTACTAAACTGGCCCATATAAAAATAAAGTTTACCAAAGTTTTTATCCATATTCTGAAAACATTTTGAAAATACTTTGTATATAAACATTAATTTGAACAGTGTGCAATGATACACAGTTTCTTCTATTATACCAGGAGAGTTCATTGTTCGAATTTTGAAGCGTTGGTGGTATAGACATGTTAAGATTACAAAGGTAATATTTCCAAGCTAAGTAGGACAATTAAGAGTAGACTGGATATCATAGAAATTACTAAAGAATTGGACATTCGATAGAAAGGACATTGCAACGATCTGAAAATAAAATCAGCGATGCGTTTCTTAATTTTTCGTTTCCGCCTTGTGCAAAAGAACGAAAAATCTATTAGGATTTCTACATCCAGCTGACGCAATTTTACAGATTCCTAAATCTAGCCTAAGAGAGGGAATTGAAGTGATCAAAACTGTAATATCTACAGTACGTTCTGAGACATGAGACTGGCTACAAGTTACTTATGGTTAAAGCTCATCAAACCATGATAAAAAGAGGGACGAGGACAGCATTAGCAACAGAAGCAAGCAGAGCAAAATGTTAAAGTTAGAATACTTGTATTATTATTGAGTAAAATGCAACTGGCTGTTACTAATGATCCTCTGGACAAACTTCAAAATCAGTCACTCATGAATAATCTGATATTTCGGAACATTGGTGAACGTAATCGGAATATTGGAAAGAATCAGATGAACGTGTAACAATACAGTTTGTCACAAAGTAGTTTAAAGTAGACTTGAACTCCACTCGTTCAGAAAGATCCCATTGTGTTGGACGTGGAAGTAATGCCCCTATTATTCTCAGGTTCTCTTCTTTCAAGAAACAGGTTGAAATACTTAAAATGTTTATTTGTACAAAAGGAACACGTATTATTATTACTGAGAAATTCTCGGCTTCTACGCGTGAAACAAGAAGACAATTATCATGTTATTTGAGGGACGCTCGATCAAGAGGAGATCGTGCAAGGCTCCAATATAACGGACTCAGGATGTCATCGGAACAAAGACACTTTTTCAAATCTAGAGTCAGAACAGTAGATCTTTGCGTGGCAAAATAAATTACTTCTTGTGTAGTGTTATGTCAAATAATTATAATGTAATTACAATCACTGAAAGGTGGACTAGTGAAACACATTATGATAGTGAACTGTTTGACAATAGATACACTGTTTTGAGACAAGATCGTATTTTAAAAAAGAAACAAATTTTAAATCAAAGGGGAAGATTTTGTTGTCGCCACTCTTGAAAAGTAAAATCTTAGTTCATTGAACAGTTGTGATGATCAATATTATAATGTGTTCTTGCCAGAATTAGAGTAGGGGGAAACTATTCCTTGTCTGTGTAGTGTATTTTAACGCAAACTCAGGGTTAATTTGTATCATGATTTATTTGCACTTATTGAGTCAAATTGTCCACATGGTAGTCATATTCTTCTGGTTGGAGACTTCAACTTACCGCAAGTTTCTGGTATTGATTTAAATTTTGAAAATAGCTCAGCTAAATGTAGGAATTTATTCAATTTCATAACTTTTTTATGATATTAAATCATTAAACAATGTGGTCAATAACAATAATCGTATACTAGATTTGGTTCTTTCAAATCTAGAAATCATTGAAGAATCTAGAGAATTGATAACAAATTCCCTAACAAATTGAAATCTGCTTTAGTTTGTAAAATCTGCTTTAAAACTAATGACAAACGAGATATTATAAAATATAGGCCTATAGCAATGTCACAGCCTTTCCCAAAATCTTTGAACGTATTTTATGTCAGCGAATTATTAATCATGTGAAACTAGTTATTTCAACCAAACAACACGGCTTTGTTTCTAAAAAATCCATGGTAACGAACCTTGCAATTCTTTGGATGAAGGAAAGCAAGTCGATGCGATTTGTATTGACTTAGAGAAGGCGTTTGACAGAGTAAATCACAATATATTACTAGGTAAATTAAGTCACTATTACTTCTCTCCTTTCTTGTTTAGGCTCGTGTCATCTTATCAACTAATCGCGGACAATCTATTCTATTGAACTAATAGAAACCTAACGAATATAGAGCACTGTCAGAAGTCTCGCAAGGCTCGAATCTTGGATCATTTTATTCCTCTTGATTATAAATAACCTCCTGCAATTCATACCCGATAATGTAAAGGTGCTATTTGCGATGACCTCAAAATACATGCAAAAATTAATTCAATGGAAGATACCATAAAAGTACAGCATAGTTTAGACAACATTGCTATTGGTGCGTTACCAATCAACTTCCAGTCAATGCGATAAAATGCAAAGTTTTATCATTGAGTCGATATATTTGATTATGAAATTATAAGAATGCATGAATTAGACCTGATGTAGTTAAGGATCTTGGTGTTATATTTGATAGGAAATTGACGTTTTACAACCGCGTACATTACTAATGAAGCTGTAAAAATGCAAAGGTTTGTAATAAGAATAAGAGGAGACATTAAGCACATTTTTACATTAAAGATATTTATGTTGTTTCCAAATTAGAATATGTCTCTACTATTTGCAATCCACCTCAACTAAAAAAAAGTTGCAACAACCAGAAAAAATACAATCCAAATTTCTTACATTTCTAACCCATAAAGTAATTCCAATCTATCGAAATTATGAAAACTATAACACAATCATTAAAAACTTCAATTTTTAGACGTTAGAGCAAAGGTGTATAATTTCTGATCTGTTATATCTTAAGAAAGTTATACAAAATGGCACATACTAATTAGTATCATTGTCACAGTTTCGCGTTCCGTTATTAAAATCTCGCGTAGACAATACGGGTCTCTTCTACTGCAAAATGCCAGACGATATAACGAAAAAGTCAGCAATCTGGAGTATACATACTGCCTACAATGAAATGTGTAGAAATTACACTGAATTTGAGATATGTGATATATCTTCCAAAGCATACTTTTTCTTAAGAAATTGTTTTGTGACTCAAATCTTAAAGTATTCTGCAACCAGTCAAACCCAACATCGTTGCAGGCTAATATTTATTTTCGGACAAAGAAATCCATATATAAAAAAATATTTTAATGAAAGTAACAATGGAATATTGTATTGTTACCCGACTTACGTCGCTGTGCGAAATTTCATCATTGTATGACGTCGGCAATTGAGTTAAATTAACGTTTTCAAGACTTGAAGATATCACGAACCATTGTGAACTAAAGAAAAGTCTGTAATAATTTTGTTTATGCATGACTAAAAGGAAAAGCATGGGGTACGCCAATTCAAGAATTTATAAAGTAACTGTCTATGAGAGAGCGTCTATTGATTTTCTTTTCCGTGCGGAGAACGGAGCTGCTCTGAAACAAATTAACTTAATACAATATTAGTGTGCTTACTATTTTCTGTTGTGAAACAATGTATTCTTTATTCTTAAGTTAGACTATTCTGTAATTTCTGATTCTAGTCCTGTCTTTATGGTGATTTTGTATTTAATTTTCTCTTTCCTGACAGATTTCTCTGAACCGACAATCGTGGGATTTTTGGGTGGTCTTTTTGCTGCTGGCTATGAAACTACCGGCAATGCCCTGGCTTTTACCTGTTACGAATTAGCTAAGAACTGTGACGCTCAGGAAATTCTTAGGCAAGAAATCGATGACTACATTAGAAAGTGTAAAGGCGAAATGACATATGAAGGCGTGCAAAGCTTACCACAGTTGGAGAAAGTGCTTGCAGGTATTTAATATATTGTGTGTGTGTTTTAGGGTAAAAACAACACAAGTGGACGTGTGAGTAATCAGTAATGGTAAGTTGTTTATTACGTATTTAGTTAACATGGTATAGATGATCCTAATATGTATCTGTCTTTCATGTAATTATGATATATCATAACAAATTACAAAGGAAAAATATTCATGGTTTTGAAAATTTTAAATGTACGTACACACTATTACACACTGTGTTGACAAAGACGAATAGGCACACTATAAACTTCGTATTAAGAAAAATAACACACATATTACACCCCAAGTTCCCTTGAATTTATGTTAATATATACCGGGTGACCCTGAAATAATGGTGCAAACTTTAAGATGTGGTAATTTACATGAAAACAACAAAAAAAAGTTCATTTGAGGAAATTCTCAAATCTGTATAGTTTCGGAACTACAGGCGCTCGAAGACAAAAAAGTCGTAATATCTTGATGAGAAATGGCTTAAATGGTGCTGGCTTAGCAAATCTAACTCGAAGTAATACCTAATACATCTGTTTGAGTTATACTTATGATTGGGTGAATACAGTTTAGAGGGGACTTCTATGTTTTCCCTGTTGAACCATCTAATTCCCTGACAATAAAATAATTAGGTTGCCCAAACCTGTCTATTCGCACTCCCTCAATCAAAAGCATTCCTTAAATAGATGTATTGGGAAGTATTTCCAGTGTGATTTGTTATACCGACATCACGTATGTCATTATGTGTCGAGCTAAGACGCCATTTGTGGATCTCCGAATCTATTTTCGAATTTCTTCAAAAGAATTTTTTTTCTTGTTTTAATGTTTGAAACCACCTAGTTCTCCGCTAAGATTGGGACGGAGAAAAAATTTACCCGAGGCCTTCACCATTAGGCCTCCTTTTACCGGAATCGTGGAGGTGAATAACCTTCCCAGTGTTCGTCTAGTGATCCAGAAGAAAACCTTACCTTGAAGCGACAAACACCTGGTAGGATATTCTTGGACGACGTAGCTGAAAGGTAGACATAAATTGGGGGAACTGACACTAGGAACCAAACGGAATAAGAAACTCAAGTCTTATAAAAGGTGGGTTTATTAACCCTAGGACAGAACACTAATCATGGGAAAATGGACGGAGCGACTCCCACCAGCGGTAATGAATTTCATACCAAGCGTTCTAATCACAATTCCACTTACCAGATAGACAGGGCTCAGACAGGGTCGCTGGCTCCGACGTTCCCAAATTCCAATTGACGCCCAATTCATTCGATGACCAGAATGATTGGATCTATGGCGCCCAAAGCCTTCCCAGGCTTTGGCTGGACGGCCAGGTCACGAACAGCAGGACCTGCCTAATTTGAACAATCCAGCGGTTTCTCTCAGCTCCACACAATGGACTCACGCTAACCTCTCCTCTCTTTCTACTTTGCTGTCGCTGTATTTATTTCAAAAGCGGAATTACAGAAATTCCTTCCGTGTTGCGGCAACGACCCTGGAGTGACGGTACAAATTGTTTCATGTCTGAGCTGGAAAAAGTGGCGGCTTCGAAGTGTGTTATTCCATTCTATCCACAATATATATATACAGGCAGCGGTCAGTTCTGCAGGAAGTCAGAGGGTCAAAATGCCCAGGTTTGAACAGTAAACTGCCAGGACACCGACAAGGCAACTCGCACTTAACTATACGTGGCGACTCTCAACTGCCAGTCACTTGCAGGAGAGGAATTAGAAGAATTGCAGAATGAACTAAGAAGGATTAGGTGAGACATCATATGACTTTCAGAAGTGTTTAGGAAGAATGGAGAACAATTTGAACTACTGTCGGGGCACACGTTCTACTTTAAAGGAATAGAAAATGGAAAGCCGACAGGCGTTGGCTTTATAATTAATAAAAAACAGAAGTCACGTATCTCAGAAATTGAAGGAATTTCAGATAGAATTGCACGGGTAGTAGTAAAGATAAACAACAGATACAGTGTGGAAATTATACAAGTGTAAGCTCCAACAACCTCACACCCGGAAGATGAAATCGAAGATCTATACGAGGAGATACAGAAGATTTTGGATAATAGCAAATCGCATTAAAAATTGTAATGTGAGAACTTAATGGAAAAGTAGGAACCAAGCAGAGCAGTGATACGAAACTTAGAACTTTGGATTTGGCAAAAGAAACAAGAAAGGAGAGAAGTTTGTGGAATTCTCAGAAGCCAACAGACTGTTCATTTCCAATACATTTTTCAAGAAACCGCCCCAGAGGAAGTGGACATGGAAAGGCCCAAATGGGACCAAAAATGAAATAGACTAAGTTCTATCGAATAACAAGGAAATTCTTTAAGACGTGTCTGTTCTGAACAGTTTCAAAGTCTTGAGTGATCATAGGATGGTGAGATGTAAGCTGAAACTAAATACTAGACTTGAGAGAAAGATGCTTATCAAAGGAAAACGGCCACTTTTAGATCTGGATAATCTAATAAAATACAGACAAACATTCGAGAGAGAACTAAGCAACAGATTAAGCGCCTTAGAAGAGTTAGAGGATGAAGAAGACATCAATAGCAGAAATAAAATACTGACTGAGATAATAACAGAAACAGCAGGCATAGCAGGCATCAAAAAGAAAATCTCAGAAGAAACTAAACTCTTGATGAAGAAAAGAAGGGAAATGAAAGAAAAGAAAAATTACATAAAGATGTTAGAATACATAGAACTAAATAAAACCGTAAGGAAGAAAATAAGAAAGGATGTACGAAGATATAACGAAAATCTTGTAAGAAATGGAATCAAGGAAAACAAGAGCCTAAAGAAAACCAAACAGCAGCTCATGATAGGGGAAAAGCAAATAATTGCTGTTAAGAGACCAGTTGGGACCGTAACACGAAATAAGGAAGATATTATAAAAATATTTGAAAATTTCTACAGAGAATTGTACTATTCTGAAGAAGAGCTATTAAACTCAAAAGAAAATAATGTAGATGTTTCAGGCGTAATGAAAGAAGTGGATAAAGTACTTCGAGGGATGAACAACGGAAAATCGCCAGGAAAAGATGGATTCACAGCAGAGATGTTTAAATGAGGAGGTGAAAACATGAAAAAGGAACTTGTGGAATTATTCTCAATGTGCCTGAGAAAGAGGGAAATACCCAGAAGTTGGAATAATGCTGTTATAATTTTGTTGTTCAAGAAAAGAGACAAAGAATGCGTTGAAAACTACAGACCAATTAGTTTACTGTCAGTTCTGTACAAAATGTTCACCAAAGTTATTTTAAATATTATTGAACGGCGCTTGGATTTTAACCAGGGAAGGGAACAAGCCGGATTTCGTCGTGGATTTAGCATAATGGACCACATACAAACATTGAATGAAGTTATGGAAAGGACTAATGAATATGAATTTCCATTATGTTTGGGATTCGTAGATTTTGAAAAAGCTTTCGATTCGGTCTCCTTGTCAGCAGTACTTAAATCACTTGAACATCAAGGCATCGAAAGTGCATACATCAAGCTAGTGCGAAACATGTATTCGACTGCTACATCTGTCATTAGACTACATCAAGAAAGTAAAAAAATGTAAAGTTCTAGAAGGGATAAGACAAGGAAATTCAATTTCCCCAAAACTGTTTTCTGAGGTCCTGAAGAGAGAGTGTTCCAAAATTTAAACTGGGATGAAGTTGGAATTAAAATTAATGGCGAATATCTTCATCACCTACGATTCTCTGATGATATAGTCCTGTTTGCTTCAAGTGGAGAAGAACTACAAACCAGAATGGAAAGAACTGAGTAATGAGAGTTCGAAAATAATTCCGAATACTGGGTCTTTGAATCTGAGACCGAAATCACACAAATCCATTGGACGGGATATCGAAATCGTGAAGATCCAGATTTCGGATCTTCAGATTCGGGTTTCTGGTAACTGCATCCTGGTAATCCCTACTATGTTTCGGCGATATAGACTACCGAAAGTGTGCGGAAACAACCATTAATGCTTCCAATATTATTTTCAATAGATATATCCAAAAATACATTTTCCAAAATTGTGCAATGAGGGAGTAGGTGATTCCCAAAAGGTAATAGAGAATTTCTAGACATTCTCTGGAGTAACCATGGGGGAAATCAGCACGAATTATTCCATATGAGTACAGATGATAAACGTATCACTGCCATCTGATCGGCCGATAACTATCTCTTTTACTGGTAAAAAATACACCAAACGTTCTTGGAAATATATGCAATTTACTCCTCTTTGTTACGCAACCACACACCTTTCTAAAAGAAAATACGCAAAGGAAATTTTGTTTGAGAGATCGACTTGCCCCAGACGAATTATTCTTACTTGGTGGAAGGTACTGCGATTCATGTTTATTTCGACTCACCTTTACATGAGCAAATTTCTGGGAATCCCCTATTTTCATTGAGGAATTAACATTGTTACATTTAACAAGTTTGAACTGCGATTCTACTTTCAATCTTAAAGGCTCTGATCCCTTGATGGCATTTTAGCCACGTAATCATTATGTTTTATAAAATAGGATGGCATCACTGACAACTGCAGTGATTAGGTTCGGGAAAATCAATAACACTTGTGTCCAATAATGTTTACACCAACTTGGGCGCAGCTAGGTGTACCTGAATGGAAGCAGTTTCAATAACTGATTATTTTTTTAAAAAAAATATATGCTGGCAATACTGAACTACACCAATCAAGACTGTTTCGGATCTGCTTATACGCACCATTGTTCGCTATTGTATTTTGCCCTTCCCCCATAGAAAAAATGCTTAATTTCAACTATTAGAGAATTGAGGTGTAAGTAGTGTGGGGGCAAGCAAGACCCTATGCCCCCCGCTCCTTAAGAAACTTACTTCTGCATATACACACAATTGTTCACTATTATATTCCATCTTTTCCGTTGGAGAAACGCTTATTATCAACTATTAACAAATATTCATGTAAGTGTACGGGGGCAAGCCCCCCTATCCCCCTACGACAACTTCCCTTTTTTCCTGCACGTACACTTTGACAACTTTTCGAACGACACCTCTTACATGTCTTTGTACCTAATGGTTCATGAGACATATTTTTGGCATGCGCTGGCAACACTGACACGCGGTTTCTGAAGAGCGGGAACATACGTACTATGTTCCTATTGAGTCAAACAATGTTAAATGTAAGTTTGCTGTTGCTATGAATGAAATATGGAAGCAATATGAAAAAATAATTTTATAGAAAATAGGATGGCATTACTGGTAAGTGGGGAGCTTCCATATTGTAGCTTCTCAGCTTTTTATATTGTGTCGAAAAATATTCATACCAAGTTTGGTGCAGCTAGGTCTAACTGAACGAAAGCAATTTGAACAATTGATTTTTTAGAAAATGGGCTAGCAACACTGAATCACTGCATCAATCACGACGGTTCAAGGTTTTCTGAGCTAGTCTAGCCAAGACATTTCGAACGACACTTCATGCATGTTTCTACACCTTATGGTTCATTAGATTTATTTTTGGCAAACGCTGGCAACACTGATAACGGGGTTCCTGAGGAATGAGAACATCCGCAGTATGTTCGTATTGTGTCAAACAATGTTATGTCAGGTTTGGTACTGCTATGACTAATATAATAGAAGCTATTAGAAATATATATATATAATTTCATAGAAAATCGTCCGGCGACACTACTATGTGGGTTGCATGGCAACATATGTCCACTCTGTGTATTTGCATTGTGTCGAATAATATGTATGCTAAATTTGGCACAGCTAGGTCTAATTGAATGGTATCAATATTAACTACTGATTTTTAGTAAATGGGTTGTCAACATTGAACCACTGCATCAATCAGGACGGTTCCAGGGGATCTGAGTTATTTTAGTCAAGACATTTCCAACGACACCTAACGCACCTCTCTGACCCTCGTAGTTCCTGAGATCTAATTTCTGGACACGGACGGAGAGACACCATGAGTGGGATTAGAAGGTCTCTTTTAGCTATAACTTTGCTATCAAGGGACCTAAAAAAATAAGTACAAAACGGGCTCTCGGGTCAGTTTAGGCAGGGAACTCGCCGGAATTTTCAGTTGAGAGAGAGTAAACCCAAAATGGAGGTAAGTAGAGTTTTCCATGGTTTCTACGTTTTTCTTTTAATAAAAAATAGTAGGGGATGTGTGCTCGTGAATTTGGAGAGGTGACAACACACATTAGGGGCGTGTTGCAGAATCATTGTGTTTGGGAGCACCGCAATACCTCACTTAGTAATAGGAGGACTTGAACCTCCATACATCCCAGTACCGGCCCGAAAATCAGAACCGAAATACTACGCCTTGGATGGTGGGTCAAGTCTCAAGATGAGCGAGAAAAAGAAAGGAAACCCTAAAACATAGTTCGGAACAAAAAAGCGGAAATTGAGTTTTGAATAAAAACCAAAAACCGGTGTTTAAACAGAAAACCGAAAACCGGTGTTTGGAGGAAAACCGAAAACCGGTGTTTGATCAGATAAACCGAAAACCGGTGTTTGATCAGATAAACCAAAAACCTGTGTTTGAAGAAAAACCGAATACCAATGTTTGGAGAAAAACCGAAAACTGGTGATTGGAGAGAAAAAAATGAAAACTGGTGTTTGGAGAAAAAAACGAAAACGGGGGTTTGATCATGAAAAAATGAAAACCGGGTTTTGAACAGAAAATCGAATTGTCGGTTTTTGGTTGTTTTAATAACAGGTTCCGGCTTTTAAATAAACCGGTTTTTGTCCATCCCTATTATGAAACGGTAATGAGAGACTTCAATGCGAACGGAACTAAGGAGAGCAGTGACACGAAAGTGGAAAACTTTGGATTTGGCAAAAGAAACAAAAGAGAAGAGAAGTTAGTGGAATTATCAGGAATTATCACAATTATCTCCTCTACTCTATTCCGGCCTGAGCCTGAGCCTAAAAGCCATAAATGAAATCAACCCCAATCGACGTACTTCATTTCTCTTTCTATGTATATGTCGCAGTAATTCAGCCATTTTACAAGGAGCCTAGGCGTTTCACAAAGCACCGGTTGTTTGTAAAATAATGAACGTAGTTCTCAATCAGCCTATGCCGCATCAGTCTCTTTACAAAAATGCTGAGTTACTTCAGTCCGTTTGTAAAGAAACACCACGTTTTACAAAGAGCCGGCCCGTTATACAGCCTCTTAGTAAAAAGCCTGAAGATGTCAGGATGAATGTCATAATTATAGTTATACACAGAAACACAAGTGGCGCTGCATGCAGATGCAGTAAGCGTGAGTCACGTAAGCAACCGTGCTTCTTTGTTACTTGTTTCGATTTATCAGCTGCATCGTGTGCTCTTGTGTTGTTGGTCTTTTTATATTATTGTACAAAGGAATTGATGCAATTCTGACCAGACTGCAAAATCGTTCACGGGAGACCACGACATCCAGAGGCCCTGGAAAGTGTTGAACAAAGCAATCAAGATGTTAGAAATGTGTTAACGTAGCTGGATGGAAGACAACAGAAGTAAAAATTGGTCAATCGGTTGTTACTTCGTTCAATGGCAGAAGAACTGTTCATTTCACCAAATTATTGGAAGATCACCTTACCGGCGTTATTTGGTGGTGAACCAAAAGTAGGGCTCTTAAATTCTGGTCTGCGAGAGATAGTCCTGAAGTCCATAACCACAGAAGAAGAACTGGAGCAACTACATAATCGTGAAAATGGAAATGTCAGCAGAGAAGATAACAATGAACAAACATGGTGCTGGTCCCTAATGTGATTTAGAATATCCAATTGAAGGAAATGAAACAGAACAATTAATCTGTGCTGTTTGTGACCAGTGAACCACTGGTGGCCATATCTGCAGTGCATGTCTTCGTCCTGTACATGTTATTTACGGTGAACTTGTAGGAAACGACTGTGAGGGTTACGGTAGCAAAATTATGTGCTCTCTTTGTAAGAAAGAAGAGAACATATATTCAGAGAGAAAACAGGAATTGAGAGGAGTAAAACGAGCGGCTGAGAAAATGATGGAAAGTACACGGAGACTGTCGCAAGATATTGACATTGGTAGTTCTGTAACTGTCATAATGTCAAAGGTCGACCGTGGACCTCTAGATATGAAGTCTATTACAGGAAAAATCGTGAATTTCAGAAATGGTGTTTATAAGATTGATGCCACTGTAGGAACAATTAAAATTGGTTTCCTCGAAACGAACTGCAACCATGTAATTCTGCTATTTTCAGTGCTGTCTCGGAAAGAAGCATTTCACTGAGAGAAGCAATGTTCAAGCTCTCGCCGTTCGGAGGCTAAGGTTTCAAAAAATGTTCTTGCAAGCCTTCAAAATCGCAAAGCCGAACAAGCAGATGTGCCTGTTATAAAAATAGAAGTCAATGCCACTCGAAATGTCATTCAAGCTTGTGTTGTGCAAACAAGTGATACCACAATGCTTTTGATTTTTCAAAAGGTGGCAAGCATATGTAGAATTTATAGTATGTATCAATTTATTTTTTTTTTTTACATTTTCAAGTTAGTATAACAGAGTATGTAACAGCAAACTGTCAATTTTGCTAATAAGTTATGTCGATAAATAAGTTCACATTCAACAACAATTCTGCATTTTATAATAATGAAGCAGCTTTATTTAGCGAACTTACTGGATCATAATGTAAAGACTAGCAAATGTATGATAATATGTATGTTTAAGCCATTTTAGCTGTGAAGTATGTAAATGTTGCTTTATTAATAAACAGTATTGATAGCACTTTCATAATAAACAATAAACAATAATTTGATGACAATTTATAATCAGGCGTATTCTTTCAGATTGTTTACAAAGAGCCTGGTCATCTCACCAGTCGTTTTGTGAAACGTGGTGCATCTTTACAAACAGACTAAAACCTTTTAGGCTCATTACAAAGAGACTGATGAGGACTAGGCTAATTGAGAATTACATTCACCATTTTACAAACGGCCGGCATTTTGTAAAACGCCTAGGCTCTTTGAAAAATGGCTGAATTTGCAAAAAGACTGGGACATATATAAATACTCATTGATCTCGTTGAATGAATTTAAGCTATGTTGTGTAAACTTTGTTAACAGAGCACCAAACCATGCAGAGAAGATTTACCTCGTCAAGTAGGGTTGAACGGATGGTAGATGGAAGAGTGAGGGAGAGGAAAGGTGACTTGACTGGCTTTTTGTGTGTTTTCATCAACTAGTAATAAATCAATTAAAATTTTTAGTATTTTTTCTTCTCCTCTCTATGTGTTGCTGCTTTTGTTTTTTTCTTCCCTATCTACGTCGTATGTATGTTTGACTACAAATTATTGGCATAGCCTGGAGATCTATCCAGATTGTCTATTTTATTTCATTTCTGAAAGTTGCTATATTTTACAAACGAAAGGAAATAGTATTTATATCTGTTTATCTACAAATTATCCAGATGATGCTAAACGAACCTTCTCTGAATCTTACACTAATTGAAGCAAGAAATGAGTATCCTGAGTTGTATAAAGCCGTTGTTTACTTTGCAGTCAGATTGATGAGCTACCCTAATGACGTAAAGTCGTTCATAAGTCTGTGGTGAGAAAGCAATGAACTTACTATTTCTTTACCCCCAATTTCTTTTGATCGTGGCTGCACAATAGACATTCAAGATATACTGAAACGAAGACAGAATTAGGTTGGGAAATAATACCAAAAGATAACAGTTAAATATCATGATAATCATAACTGTTAAATCAGTCGTTATTTAAAAGAATTACGTAAAAAAAATAGAAGATAGAATACATGTAGGCCCTTAAATCGTACACACAAGGGCAACTTGGATAAATGCTTTAAAATTAATTCAAATTTGATCATATATCGATAGATCAAGATTTGTTAAAATTATCTATCATTATCTTTAAATTGCAATGAAACAAGTTATAAGGTTCTAATAATTTGTATTTTCTAAATTAATGAGTAGGTACTCTGAAGTTTATATTACTTAATAATAATTCACTGTGTATTTTATGTGATATCAAATTGTCCACAAACGTTTCATCAATTACTTTTCTCCTATTTTAGAAAGCGTCTAAACCAAGATAAGCACACCAGTAATCATACGTATATGAGTAATACGGAAAACCAAATTTATAACAAAACAGCCTTATGAAGCATTTCCGGGTAGCTTCAACCTGATCTATGACTGTTTTATTAGAGGGATACCATATTATAGCAGCATATTCTAACTTGGGTAATAATACTAATACTACCACTACTAATAATAGTTTTCTTCTTTCCCTTCTAGAGGCAGTTCGTATGTATCCATCAGTGAATTTTCTCGCCCGTAAATGCACTAAAGATTATATAATCCCAGGTACAAATGTTAAAATAGACAAAGGCACAGATGTGTACATACCACTACACGGTCTTCATAGGGATCCTGACTATTACCCAGATCCAGATAAATTCGATCCAGAAAGATTCACCGAAGAGAATAAGAAAAATATAAAAAATAACGCATATATGCCATTCGGTGATGGTCCTAGAATGTGTATAGGTAAGTGAAAAGTTTGTTACTACTCAAGTAATACTAAGCCAGATTGCGATGGTTAAACGAATGGTTCTTAAAAACCAACACATAAAAAAAAAAAACTTCTTTAACATATTTTCAATTACAGCAACCTTTTGGTCTTCAACACAGAAAAAAAATAGTGTTCATTCAGAAGTACGGTAATAAAAAATGTCAAATGCGGCCCGAAGAAATATTTTATTTGTAGAAACAAAGTATTGTTTATATATTTTATAGCTTGGATTCATTAATGTAAAACATAGGAGAAAAGGTAGCTATGTAGCAAATGCCACCATGCATCAAAAACTTGTCGAGCTCTGTAAGGTCAACAAGGTCTATCGAGTGATACTCCATGAGTTGACCCAGGCACAAGCTGGTTAACGTGTGCCGTCAGTTACTCGATCAGAGGTTCGGTAGGTTTGGTAAAAGCTCATTCATTGTAGATGGCAGCATAAACATTCCCACCATTCGCTTCTCAGTTTTCATTTGTTTTACATATGAAAAGTATTGCTGCAACGTAGACTTCTTTTAATTTTCACTCCTAATAAATATTTATCGAATTAATATACATTATTGTGTTTTGAACTTGAATATAAAGATTTAAAGAGATATTTAAAGCTAAAAATGGCGTCGGATTATGTCAATTGGACACTAAAATAATTTAAAGAAAAGTATCGCATGCAAAGTGCACTGGTTGCAAGTATAAAATTGGACCTAGTTATTTGCTAACGTTTTTTTTTTTTTTTTCATCTTCAATTATTATGTATTTTATACAGTTAGGTTTACAGTAAGTAAATCACCAACAGTTGACATGGCTACCTACACGATTAACGATATCTTTACATTTTTCCAATGTTACTTTCGTGAAATCTTGAATCGAAATTACGAGGCCATTCGCCCAGAAACAACGTTAACTGTGATTATGAGAAGCTTTTTTTTCTCTCCATACATTAGTATTCCCATTGGACTAGACAATACACTTTCTTTTCAAAAGATTTTCGGGACAAGACAGCCTCAATCTCGTCTCGTGGGCAACACTACCGTGCACAAATAGTGTATTACCGGTACTGTTCTCTAACTCCCTATTTTTACTATATGAAAAAGGGTTATACATGGCGACATGCGCTCAACGGTTACCAAGACATTGGGGGCTATGATATTCATATATGCATGGTAAGACCTTTGTACGTGCGGGGGTTATAGTGAACAGGCATTCCGCCAGGATTTTCAATTTAGGTGATGTAAGTAAAGTTTGAAGGATTTCTATCCATTTTAAACCATAAACGTGTTTAAATTGGGACGCGTATTTGAGAATTTAGGGGTGATACCCCTCCTTTGGGGTATAGCAGAATCCTTGATAGCGAAGTTTCAATTTTGTTGTACTTATATCCCGTTCGCCCCTTGTGAATAAAGTGAAAAGTATGTATAAAATAAACGCCATATTATGAAACACTATTAAACCAGGAAATTTACTTACGAGTATTTATATTTTTAACGCTACAAGCTCGTTTCCTTCACGTAACTTGAGGATCCATGAGCAAATTTATTATCTGTTGGTGTTTTACGTAAATATACGCCCTTATACATTATGTTCAAAGAGCCAATACAAACATTACCGAGATTGTATGTTATGTGGCAAACAAATCGACAGTGCCGACAGCGGTAGCCATGTGGTGTGAGGTATCAGGTCAATACCTCCAAGGATGCGGATTTGAACCCTGTCTGGAACATTGATGTTTGTGGATTTTTGATACTTAACAGCTAATGCAATCAAGATGGGCCGAAGTCAATAGTTACTAAAATGGCTCAAAATGCATAGTTTTCCAAAGGTTTACAAACTGCCAATTTGCTTTGTTCGGTTTTGTTTCCTCTCGTAAGTCACTTTCAATGCCACCTCCTCCGCGGTATTTATTGAGCTTACATTTTATTTTCAACAAATAGTAGTTTTTAGACAACAGTAACACATAATTTGTGCGCAAATCACAATAACGTTGTTTTGACTCTCGCTCTGGGCTATTAACTGTGTTAGGGTCCCGGTTACCTGTTGTCGTGAGGGTAACTGATTTACCTTTGGTGGGACTCTGGGCTGCAGCCCTTTATCCCCTCCCTTAGTGGACGTCCCTAATAATACCTTTGGTCTCAGTGAACCACCTATGCTTATCGTATCTGTTTTTTTCATTTCTATTTTATTTTATTTGCAGGCAGGCATTTGTCTATGCTGGAGCTGAAGGTAGGATTAATTTATGTCTTCACTTACTTTGAACTCCATACATGCAAGGAAACTCCAAAGAAAGTGGGCCTCCATCCCAAAGGACTCTTCGCTGTTCCTGACCAACCTTTATGGCTAAAAATGGTTGATCGAAAGGTCACTATTAAACCCAAAGCCAAGATCGAATAAATTTGATGCTAAAGCCATTATAGGGCCGCAATGAATTTGTGAGTGTGAATGTTGTTTGTTTGTGTGTGAGTGAGTGTCACTTTTGGATGTACTATAACGTATGTGGGATTGTACTAAAATCGTGCCATAGAAAAATAAATATTTATTTGTGAACGTTTCGGACGTTTATCTTTCTTTTTTAGTTTATACAACTCTAATAAATTCTAGATTTAGTAAATCCCCGCATTGTTGTTGATAAAGGAACTATTGAAATGAAGTTTTAACCGATTTCAGAAAGGTTTCAATTCGAACAACATGAGCTTTCATAATATTTGATCAAACGACTAGTAACATGTACTAATTTTCAAGTAATAAAAGTTTAGCTCAAACAAAACCGTCAACTCGACCCTCTTATGGGAACAGTGAAGTAATGGTATAAAGCCAACCAAGGAATAAGGAAATAAACAAAGGAAAGACTGTTTGTTTTTCAAAAACTATTTTTCACAACTTCAATATGAAGACCACAGGAAAAGGGCGTGCTTTGTCCATTTTATTGATTTTACAGGAGAGAGAGTGAAGTTCATAATCTGCACATCAAATAAAGATTGCTTGTAATACATGAATAGGCATATTCTCTCCACGCCTGCTCATTTGTTAAAAAGTTTCTTCAAAAAGCAAACAAATGGCACTCTTAATTCGGCCAAAGAAGGACAAATCACTTTGTTTTCCTGCGGACTTTGCATGTAATTAAAACAAATAATAATGGTTGCAGGACTGGTAAGAAGTTAAGTAGAAGTCATGTGGAACATTGGGACGTGATCCCATAACTAGACGACGAACCGATTCTGGAAAGAAAGGACTGACAACAAAGAAAAGGGACTGAAGTTAATAGTAACTATATATTGTGTGATCGCACGACAGTGTCTTGAAGCTGCCTTATGATTTGAATTTACAGAACAAAGACACTATTTTCCAACATTAAGTTTCCTTGTGATTATCATAGGTTGTAGTCTAAGTGTAAGGAAAGAGCTTTTAAAGTGATTCATAACCATTTCTGATTGAAATTGTAGACTAAGAGAAACAGATTTACGAAATTGTAGTCAACTACTAGTATTAACAGTCAAGCTGCTATAATCTTTAACTTTACATCTCACACTTTCACACATTATATTTTCACTTTATAAAAGCAGTTTCAAAGTAAATAATTCAACTCTAATAACTGTTTTTAAAGTTTCAGTTTATGAAATACTCATCACGACTTTAGCTTTAATTTCTGTTAAGTTTAATCACTTGTTTTAAAGTTCTTAGTAAACTTCTTTCCACTTCTATTCATTTCATTGAAACAATTTTTCATACAGAAATATGAGAAGTACACATGGTATAATTCACCGGTTTGCATAGATCTTAAATATTGAATACTTTTATATTTTTATGAACGACCATGCTATTTTCTTTCTGTTCCCAGTTCGATCCCTGCGATTATACTGCCCTACCAACGTTCATATTAATATTAGGGATGCTGTTTCCTGCTTCAGTGTAACTTTCTTGCTTTCGTTCTCTTGTTTGTGTTCTGTATTCTAACAATTCAACATCTGTTTTTATTTAACATGCTTCCGGACACCTTAGTTATTGACATGACGAGGTGCTGATAAGTTCCTGGTTTTACCCAGAAATAATTGAGATAGGGCGATGCTACTGCACATTTATTGAACATATTTCCCCCTCAGCCTAACACATTAAGCACATCTCTCCAGAAACTTCTTTAGCCCCTGCAACAGTTCTTCTATTGCACCTTAAACAAGATCTCTGTGACTTCGATGACGTCTGAAATGTTACCAAATCGATGTCCTTTCAGATTTGTTTTTTTCAGTTGTGTAACAAGCAGAGGAGGTTAGATCAGGTAAATAAGGGTTCAACCCAGGAATTGCAACTTGTCCATCACAGTCTGGGTTTTGTGTACTGGGGATTGTCCTGCAAAACAAGATGACTTTTGGCAATTTCACTAAACGTTTCTTCTTGATAACGTATTTTAATCTACCCATTAGGTTTGCGTAGTATTTACCAGTTATCGTAGAACCATCCTGCACCCATGGATTCTAGAGCTATCGGCTGAGATGTAGTTGGAAAGTCTTGGAGATGCAATACGTGGTGGCTATTATAAGTTAGCCTTTTGTGTTGAATGACATTCGAAGGTGAAATTTCACAACAATTGAACATGTAAACTACAACATAAGGTTACCACCTGGCCGGGATTGACCTGGACAGTCCGGAAATCAAGGGATTTGTCCGGAGTCCGGATTGGAACGTTAAATGTCCGGGAATTTGCTTTCTAGTACAAACCTTAGTTCTTTATTTCGTGAGAAATCCTCGATAGTGACATTTTGTCTCCAAATTATGTTTCTTTAACCCGCAAATAACCGCACAGTACATGAGCCACTGTCCACAGTTGATTGTGAAGTGACTCGCTTTGGAAAAATTTACAATAAATTGTTGATATAGGTAGGGTTGCATATTTATGAAAAAATCGGTAGGTTATCATGTAGGCATGTAAAGGTTAATTTTATATCAACATGCACGGCAGTGCATGAGCCAAGTTCTTCACGTCAGAAAATGTCAGCACTGCCAGAAGCATGTTATACAGGAACAAGAGTTTATGGCAAAATCGACGATTTGGGGGCCCCGTAAGAAAAAAGATATTAAAGAGAGGAATATGAGCTTTTGCCGTTAAGGAGATATAGTAAATATGTGCAGATGTACAAAATTTCATATTCGTATCTCAAACTATGTTCTAGTTGTGGACCCCTGAAATTGCACATTTTAGGCTAACTGACTCACTCATCATATTGTTTAGGGTTTTTGGACTAAGCTAGAAACATGAAATTTGGTATGAAGGTAGAGGATGATAAGTAGATAAAGGAAAAATTCCGACATTTTGAAAAGGTCGCCATCTTGGATTCAAAATGGCCGCCAAACCTAAAATTTCAAAGAATACATAGCCTAAACGACTAAAGATAGAACAGTGAAATTTGGTATGAAACTACATCATTGATAGCAAATTAAGAAAACTTTTTAAAAATTTGAAAAAGTCGCCATTTTGGATTCAAAATGGCCGCCAACCCTAAAATTTTAAAGAATTCACAGCATAAACGGCTGCCGCTAGAAGAATGAAATTTAGTTTGACAGTACAACATTATTAGTAGATTATGAAAATATTACAAAATATCTCTAAAGACGCCATCTTGGATCCAAAATGGCGGGCGTCATAAATCCATTTTCCAACTGCTTGAGCCAGAGATACGAAATTTGGCATAATGATGTATTATCAAGAGTAGTTTAGGAAAACATAACAACGTTTTAAAAAATTCACCATCTTTGATTCAAAATAGCAGCAGAAATACCATTTTTTAGATCGTTCGAGATAGAGAAATGAAATTTGGTATGACAGTGTATCATCACGAGTATGTCACGAAAATATAAGAAAACGTTAAAAATGTGTCCATCTTTTATCCAAAATGCCCGCCTAAGCCCCACTTTATAACGACTGAAGCTAGAGAAACGAAATTTGGTATGAAGGTGTACCATTACGAGTAGGTTAGAATAAATTCGGCTCGTCTCCCCTACTAGGGTACAGTTCCCAGCTGGAGCCTGATTGCGATAAAGGGGTGCGCCCCAGCGAGGCAGTCTTGGAATTATGGGGCAGCGCCCCAATGAGGCGAAGCGAGTATATACATTACACAAGTGTAAAAAGCTGCGAAATACGAGCAAAAGCACCAGGGGTGCAAACTGTCCAGTCAACTCCTTCAACCTTAAAAAGTGGTGAAATGGAATATGGATGAGCCTAGTTCCTCGCGCCAACTTAAAATACTCCTGCGTGTCCCACCAAGTTTTACTCGTCACAAACGTTAGCACTGCCAGGAGCATGTTATACAGGCAGAATGTGGAAGTTTCCCCATTCGGACGCAGCGCTCTGGAGTATGAAGGAATATCTGCATCATGGGGCGCAGTGCACTGCAGATTCTGGTTGTGATAAAAAGACGCAGTTCC
>JAGDQP010031628.1:698-21830 GCA_022664845.1 Lepisma saccharinum
CATGCAGGTAAACCGATGGTGTTTTCAACTGCCTTCCACCGGATGATGATGATGTAATAAGGACGGAACTTACACTTTAATGTGAGCGCAATCATCTGTATCCCGAACAGAAATCGACCCCGGGACCCATTGATTACGAGGCAGTGAATCTTAACAGTGATCCAAGGATTCCGCGAGGTTTCTCAGGTTGGGGGGGGGGGTAAAGTCAAAATTAGGAGGGTTTGAGTGGAGTTTTGGATGGTTTCTATCTCTTTTTGACCACAAAAAATTAGTTGGTGGGTCTCGAGGATTTCGGGGTGACGCCCCCACAGGGGAGGGTCTGGCAAAATCACTGCACTGACCCTGATAGGCTTAGAACTATCCCTAGTACGTAATTATCGAAGGCATTTTTATTTTACAGCATTAAAAGGTGCCTAGTTTTCTGGACTTTTTTGCCTGCTTGTAACACTTACGAGCGATGTTTTCGTTTGTTAGAACACTGTTAACGAACACAATTCAATATGTTTTGCATGTCTAAAATGTGGACTCTTTTGTTATATTGTATTTTCTGCTATTGATGTTAAACGTTTAGAGTAAGTCTGACTAGTGTGTGGCTAGAAACTGATTTTTTTTTTTTGCTATATGTTCATATTTATATTCCTTACGGTTTACAAATATGTGCTTTTTCCTTTTATACAGCGGTAATACACGACCTCATGTCCAAGTAGGGTTGCCAACCGTCCAGAATTTTTTCGGACTGTCAAGAATTGGCATGTTTTTGTCGAAAAAAGTCGGAACCTCTATCCGGACAATACAATGTTATAGTCGAGGCACGTGCCCCTTTTAATTCCCCTTAGTTGCGGCCCTGGGTGTCATCAGGAAATTTCCTCTGCGGGAATTGGTAACCCTAAGTCCAAAGTTAGTATTTACTTAACTGTTTTTTTCTTCATTATTTTCGTGTATATTTACACACCACCAAAATCAGAATTTTGTTTAACTGGCTGGAAACTGGTGCCGTGACCCTACTAAAATTTGGGAAGCGGGTACGATTGTAATGCTCTCTACGGGAGAAAAGCTTACATTAGCCACAAACGAGAGCACAATAAAACTTAAAGGATCACTATCGGAGATGAATTCAAGGTGTGTACCTACCCATCCGTGCCTTGCTTCAGCACATAAGACCATGAAGACATCATAAACACTAGTCTTAGCACACAAAACATGCATAAATTGAAGTCCGAAAAGAAGCGCCAGAACGTAGAGAAGTTGGCGATAGCAGAAGGCTAAAAACACGAGAAAAGATGAAAAGAGGGGGCGGGGAATTCGACGAGAACACCTCGCAGAAAAACCTAACTATTAAATATTTATATATCAGTTTAAGCATAGTCAAAACAGTATGCGTCGAAAATATTCGTATACTCCCAAAAAAGGTAAAAAATTCTTAATAGAATATTCAACAGCTTCCAAAGTCTGCATACTGAACCCATGCTCATCAAAGCTATGCAGAAGAAGGAAGAAAGTAACCTTAAAATAAACATGCGCAAAAGAGAAGCAATCAGAGAATCGACGAGAAAATATTTTAGTGAACTACTGTAACAGAGTTACTGTTCAGTGGCCCCCAACAGGTTATCGAGCAGGTCGACTAGTTTACAGCACATTCTATCTTATTTTGTAACCATTCTCATCGCCTTCATCAACACTCACTTTCCACAAAACGCGAAAATAAAACGGAACATCGAACTATATTCAACAGGCGGAACCTGGGGCAGTAGTCGAAACTTTTACTTCGACCCTGTAGAATAAGTTCCACGGCGGAGTGCCAGTGCACCTGGCCAAAACCAAAACTGCAACTTCACTTCAGTATCCTACACCTAACCTCGTTCTTCCAAAATCTAAACCACACATTTATCAATCGGTACCCAATCGCCCAAACATTAGTTACTAAATGTACAAGGCCCAAATCGACCACACGCCATTTAATACTGGTCGCTGAATTTTTATAAAACTTAGCTAATTTGACTATTCTCTAAAATTAGTTACGCATCTCAATGAAACATCCGTACCTAATCTCATTTCAGTAAGTTTATCATAAGCATATGGAAAATATAACTTCGCGAACTGACTTAACGGAAGGTTGAGAATCTTCAATCACAACTATACGATTAATCAGAGACGAACTATACTGGTACACTTCTTAAATGAAACCTATACATAATAAATAAATGGTAAAATTCTATTAATTTTCTTAAGTGAAAGATAAAGGCGGTACGAAATAATTTGAGTATTGAATTTCATTGAAAAAAATAGTTTCTGAGAGATCTTATAGTTAAATAAATATAGTTGTGAATTTCATATGTTTTGTTTTCTTTCAATATAGCAAAAATAAAAAAATAAATTTACGACAAAATAATGAAATCGCGACGACTAAGGTGGGCAGGCCATGTAGCTCGGATGGAAGAAAAAACGAAGATTACGGGTGCATCCTAAATACACTCTTCATCTATTTCCTTTCCTACCGGAAGGTCGGCCATCTTAAGGACTGTTCATATAATGTCTTCTCCTTTCCTTGTGCCTTTTTTGCCTCCTTCGGCCAAGAATACATCCCATCCATCCTTCACGGCCTTTATATGTGTAGCGTTCAATTGTTTCATGTAGAAACTAGCACCACATATGAATTGACGGCTGAAGAAAGCAATTGCGTCTAAAAACGAGGAAGCAGGGAGGAAGTGATCTCGCATGGAAACCGGTGGTGTGGGGAGGGTAATCCCGCGCGATTAGCATCTTTCCTTTCGTTGTTCCTTCCATTGTAACAATGGAGTTAGTCGTTCCTTTCATTGTTTGTTTATTCTTTCGTGGTATTTTGGAGATTCTGTTCAAAATAAGATTCTGTTGTTATTTGCAGTATTTTTTAAAAACAAGAAAATTTACAGGGGAAGAAACCATTTATCTTAGGTAAGCGTCTTCTTGTGCTGTTGGGGATGATAGTTACAAAATCAAAAGAAGTTTTGTTCAAGCACTATTCTTAGTAGACGCTGTATGTGATGCGGTCCATTCTTTTCTGCTCTTGTGTACAAGATAGAAAATACTACAATAAATGATCTGATGTATTGCTGTTTTTTAAAATATCTCGTTGGATTGCCTCGTGTTGAATTGAAGTATAATTTTAAGCATTTTCCAATCGGACCGGCATATGGTAAAGGAAAGAATGGGAAAGGTAGCAGTCAGTATCTTACTTACGTGCTATTCCGGTATTCGCTGAGTAAAGGGGGAAATTCTGGAAAATCTGTCAGTATGGTCACCCGTTAGGTTCGAACTCGAACTTATGACTTTCAGGCATCTAAGGCTCAGGCTGGGTCAGGGGAGGGGAAAGTATGCGGGTAGGTGTCTGCCAGGGCCTAAGTTGAAGATACCATCCAGGCATTTCCTGGGCGTGACTGAGGATATACTGTGTAAAACCTCATTCACGATGGTCAGGAAGGGAAGGGGTCGACCAGAGGCTAAGTTGAAGGTACTATCCAGCATTTGCCTGATATGACTGAAGAAAATCCCTGGAAAAACCTGTCAGGATGGTTGGTCGCTGGTATCGAACCTTTGACCTCCAGAATGAGAATCCAACGCTCTACCAGTGATTCTGCAAAACCCCTGTGGGGGTATGACTCTCAAATGTTCTAGAAAACCCTAAACTTTAAATTTTATACGGTCGAAAATCGATAGAAACCGTGTACTACCCTTCCTGACTTTACACCTTGCAAACTGAAAGTACTGGCGAAATCTCTGCGCTATAACAACGGAACTACGGCCGTTTCGTGTTTTACAGAATTTCACGAGTCTAGCCACGGGACAACGGTGAGCAGTTTCCATCTTATGTACATTAATAATGAGAGTCGCAGCTATATTCCGTCATCAAAACAGGATATGCGGATATTCAGGATGATTCTTCTTGTTAATACTATTTACTCAACACACTATATAAATTGTTCTATTGAGGAATAGAAAATGTCTAAAAATTATTTTCAAATAATATGCAGTTACTCTGTAAAAATTTCAACAATTTGTTGCACAAATCACATTGTTGATAATTTCTATATCATTTCTTTTGCACTGCATTTTGGATGCTTCGAAACTTTTTCGCTGATTTATATAAAAATACAACTTACAAACAGCAGTGAAACATTTATGTGTAGCTGTTCCCTGGAAAGTCTTTCAAAGAGAAGAACGTGAAAAATTGTAATGGCAATGAAAGACCTGCTCACTGGCCGGTACAAGTAATCAATACATAAGGAATATGACCAAGAGCGCCCATGTTACGATTTTCAAGGGGTGAGGCAAGGACAGCGCTGATACACATACTGCCTTCTTTTTTTGTTGTGACTGACATGATCCTCACATTTTGTGGCATATATTTAAGTTGAGGTAATGATTTTTCTTTATTTATTTCTTGATATTTTTTCTGTTAATGTATTTGTTCATTTTTTACCCTTTTGTATTGATTGTTTATCTTTATTGTTTGACAACTCAGTGTAAAATGGTCATAAGTGCTGCATCTTGGTTCTTGTTAATAAATCAATCAATAAATATTTTTCTCCGGCTAGGGGAGGAGGGGAAAGCGCCCCCTTGCCGCCCTAATGGGCGTCTCTGAATATGACCTTGTAAACTATTATCTTAAAAATACGCGCCGTACAATACCCCTCGAGCGAAGGAGAGGGGCTCACACGATCAAAGCATCTTGCAAAACGAGTAAAACTGCGCAGTTATTTACGTTTCTAATTACTCGTGGTTCTTCAATTGGGGTTGTTTGCCTACGATATCACAACAACTCATATCCTGCCACCCGCTACACAGTTCTTTACATCCCTAATGCTTTTCAAAGATGTCCTATGTTCGTGAAGTGTACAACGTCCAAAATGATTCCTTTCCTAGACTCCTTCCAAGGTTCCTTCACTTGGATTCTTTGGTTTCTCAGCAAAAAGAAGGAAAGAAAGCATTTAGGATTCGGCCTATATTCCATCTTGGTTGGAAAGACGGAGGGAAAGAGACCATTGAGAAGACCGAGATGTCGTTGGGAGGACAATATTAGAAGAGCTTCGAGAAGTAGGTGTGGTGAAAATTGGCTTGATGTTCCCCAGGATAGATCACGATGTCTAACGTTTGTTAGTACGGAGATGAACGTGCGAGTTCCGTAAGCCGTAGAGTAAATTAGTAAGTCACGCATTGGATGATAAATATGTACTCTACCAACGCTTTGTGATTTTATTATTTATAGTAGTTTAAGCTTCAATCCAAGAACTGGACGCACGGTTTACTTGTACTGTTTATGAATGAGACAGTTTTTAAATATAATTTCTAAGAAATTTACTTCTTTGTCTTTTCAGCTAAATATCCAGAGATTAAACAGCTCTTTGGATATGATCCCAACTTGAAATGGGTAGTTTTTGGATTGATGATTGTGCAATTCATAGCATTGTATTTTGTTAAGGATCTCTCATGGCCGATGATATTTCTAGTCGCCTACTGTTTTGGTGGTGTGATAAACCATTCCCTCATGTTAGGTGAGTGTAGTTACATTAATACTAGAGTTGTGGCGCATGTTGAAGTATTGTATGTTTGTAGTGTTATTGTTAATTAGTTCTATGTATCTATAGTATATTCTGGATGAATTACCACAATAATCTATTCTACGAGAATCCACAATAAAACTGATGAGATTCGAATGACATCATATTAGGATGTAATTTGTTTTTATGGATTATTTTGATGTTGTTCGGTAATCCAGATACCGACAAAACCATCTCAGGAGATTACTGGCATGTAAAAAGGTATAGACCATCGAAGGTGCACAAAATGCTTCGTTTAGACGTTATAGGTTGCTGAGAGAGTGGGAAAATGAGTTTTAGAGCTTGATATTTCCAATACCATTAACAGTAGAACTGAAGAGCCATGGTACCCTCGAAGACTTCAAACTTGGTCGATCCAAAAATGCACATTCCAAAATTGTGAAATTGCTTTAGGTGGGTTCCATGGCTAGGTAGCGCCTGAAAGTTCTCTCACGGCTTATAGATTTAAAAAAAAACACTGCACTCATATAATCAGGACGGACCGAAGTCAGTAGTTAGAGTGGCCCAAACAAAATGATTTATTTGTTTTCCCATTCATCGCTTCGTTCGATTTGTGCAGTTATCAGTTATGAGGATTTTGCATATACATGGAAGACCGTGTTTTACGCCTGTTCATATTCGATGCTGAGTGATATTTCAGGGAAATTTTTTGCATGGAAGGGAATCCCCCTCTATTATAGATCGAACAATGACGTAAAGCAACTTTAGTTGTTTCATTGTAGTTTGAAAGAATTGTCTATTTATATCAACAGTAGACAAAGTTTCAGAGTATAGTTGACTCTTCTGGACTCTTTTCTTCTCTTTAGGGAAAGGAAATATCTCACTAGTATCTTGGATTTTAGATCTGCGCATGCAACTTATCAAGGATAGGAATTTGAATTTAATTTTAAGACCTTTAGTCAACTTTAGCTCAGGCCATCGAGGATAGGAAAGGGTTATAATACTGTAACTGGTTATTTGAATGTACTTACAAAAAAGCTTATGAGTGTATACTAAATAGAGGGTGGTTTTGGAAATTCGTAACAGGGCCATAACTCAGCTCCTAATGCACAAAAATCTTCGAAACAAAAAATTACACCAAAGCGCATGTGCGGAATCACATGGTGATGCTTCTGAAAACAGTGGTGTCTCGATAATACCTCTACGGGGGGACAATTCCAAAATTTCAAATAGTAACAGGTATTGATTTTGCTCCTGTTTAAACAAGCGCTAAATTTTGAATAATTTTTAGAGAAAACACTTTTCGATATCTCATACCGTTTGACAGCTAGAAAAACTAATTGGTTGTCAAAATGAACATAGTGTAGAAGGTTTTCCGGATCTTTTGGATGTTGTAACTCAAGGCGAATAGTAAAGAAAGGTTTATAACTGAAGTGAAATATTAAATGAGATATACGGAATCAAACAGTGAATTTTTCGGAAACATAGACGTCACGGGAATACTGTTATTGGGGAGAAACTTCATAATTTTAAATAGAAACAATGACTGATTCTGCTTTTCTTTGAAACAAATATTAAATTTTCAGATGAAACATTGTTTAATATCTCGTAACGTTTGGCAGTTACAAGATTTAATTGGTAGGTCAACAGTTCTTGTACCAAGTAGCTCTTGTAACTGAAGATATATAAAAATGTTTCCTCTGAAAGTTGTTCAAAATTTTGTGTTTGTTTCAATGAAAGTAAAATCAGCCATCGTTTCTATTTAAAATTTTGAATTTTCTCTCCAGTAACAGTATTCCCGGGACACCTCTGTTTTCGAATTTTTCACCGTTTCATTCCGTATATCCCATTTAGTATTTCGCTTGAGTTTTGAACCTTTATTTACTATTCCCTTTGAGTAACAGCATCCGAAAAGTCTCGAAACGCCTCTACACCATGTTAATTTTGACCACCAATTAGTTCTTCTAGCAGTCAAATGGTATGAACTATCGAAAACGGTTTCCCTCAAACTTTTCTTCAAGAATATTCTTCTAATATTGAAGAACTATTAAGTCCTAAAGACTATTACGTCCTAAAGGTCATGGCTACAAAACCACTCCCGGTTGATCCCGTAACCATCCATAAATGGACAGATATGCCTCATCCAAGTCAAGTTCATGATCTGGTGTTTTGTAAGGTTTTTACCGCCTACTGATCTGGCCATTCTGCTTTTACATTATAATGATCACAACAGACTATTATTTGTTCTTTGTAGAACATGCATGGAGGATTTAACATACAGGAAAATGTACTCATACAGACGAACGACGTGCCATCAAAGGTGTCTTTTGCACGCTAGATCTTCATACCTCATTAGAGAAAGGATATATAATTCTCCCTACTTATGAGATCTGGGAAATGGAAATGACACAAGGCTTGTTTTAACCCAATATGAATACGTTTCTAAAAATGAAACAAGAAGCCTCTAGATTTCCCGAGGATTTTCTCACTGAAGCAGATGGGCAGCAGTATATTACTGATTATCCTAAGCATGAAGGGGTTGATCTCGAATATGACAAAATAGAGAAAAATGATGGACTACGATACATTCTAATTTTTTAATTCGTTGTTTGGGAAGTGGGGGCGAAGATGCGATCTCCCAAAACAAAGGTTGTTAACACAAGAATTTAATGAAATTGCGTATTATTCAGACTTAGAAATACAATATATTGTCCTTATAGGCGATAAACTTCTTGTTTGATATCGTGATTTTGAACATGAAACATACCCTATGCATTCAGCAATGTCGTCATCGCTGCATTTATTTCATCATGGGCGAGACTGTGTTCGTATGAAGATATAAATACAGTCGCTATTGCCCGTATCTTGTATTGCGATACTGATAGTATAATATATGTTAAAAGTCGTAATGAAGCACCTTTGCGACCTATAGGTGATTATCTCAGTCAATTAAAAAATGTAATTCCTCCAGGGTGGGAAATGCAAATCTTTGTTGGCGCAGGGCTAAATTATTACAGTTATCAGCTAGAGGAAATAGCTACAGGTAAAATTGAACATGTAATTAAAATTTGAGGGATTACTTTGAATCAACGAACGGGTGAGGACAAGTTTTGAACATATGTATGCTTTAGTGACAGAAAAGTATGAGAGCAAACAAAACTTTACTCCAAATCATATACTGCGAAAACAAGACTACCGTGTCTTGTGCAAAGCACAAAAAGATGTACTGTCGTCCAACATCACAAGCGTCGGAGGTTAAATCCGTCCAGTACTGAAAATTATTTGACCGTTCCACACGGCTTTCGTAGTAATTAAACAAAAATATAATAATTTGGAATCTGTTCTGCATTGCATTTTTATTCATATGTTCGTTTATACATTTTAAACAGTTTTCACTTCAACTTACTTGTACGTAGAATTATTTAATTTGTTTTTATAAAATGAAGTTCATTACAATGTTCGTACACGTCAGTGATTTTGTTTAACAAAAACTTGTATAGTTCTGTTTGTTACTAATTTCTCACAAAACAATGAGTTGAATCCAGCAATGTAGACTACAAAATTTCACACACGCTGTTTCATTCAATGAAATATTTTTATGAGTTAACTTTTTTATTGCAATGTTCTTTCATTCTACCCAAAGACAAAAAATGTATCCTAAAATTATACGGATTACTTTCTACAGCACTCTTTAATTCAATTTAAATATTTTGCATGAGTTGACTTCTTATTACAATGTTATTTCATTCTACAAAAGGAGGAAAATGTATCCTACAAGTTAGAGTACATTACTTTGTATGAGTTCCTTATTTTCTGTATTCCTTGTTTGCAACTACAATATTTTGTAGCACTTCACTGTTTTTCTATAACTTGTCTGAAATTACAATCGGTTATACCACTTGACGGTTTTTGCATCACTTGTTTCGTAAATGTTTAAAAATCAAAACGGTTCCATGCGTTGTAGCAGTTCTCTGTAATAATAATAAAAACCAAAACTAAAATACTTGTGAAAATGTTTCAGTCTGTATATAAGTGATAAAACATAATAAAAAGAGTTTCTTCAATGCAATCATTACGTTTTGTATTTCGAAATCCTCAAAGACAACAGGTAGAACAACCATGAATCCAGTTCCTTCATCCATAAAGGCACACTTGTGATACTTTTGCAATTTTGTTAATTACAAGCAGGTAAACAAAAATGTTTCCACTATTACCATTGTATAATAAAGGTCGTACCTTGTAGTGCACAAGTATATATGACACTACTGGATTATTTAAAGGAATATATTTTTACATTTTTTACTATGTGTAGGTTGAGTTCAGGTAATCTCGTGATATTATGATAATACAAACACACTGGGGCATTGGTTATACAAAAACCTAATAAAACCAAGAATTCAATAAGTACATCAATGAGACATTTATACGTAGCCTATGAAGTATAAACTATTTTAATATGAACTTACCTAATCTATTATAACATGAGCTCACACCATCACACTTCCAAATGAAAAATGAAATGGAAACAAGAAACCTAGATTATAAATGTAGCCAGTGATAATATTTCAAAACTGTGTTAGTCTGAATCATTCTCACACTCACAAGCGAACACATAAAAACAATCTGATTGTTTGGCACTTTCTGACAACTGCAGTTATCCGACACATGACAAAAGTCTCATGCAATCCATTTTGCACCATTTTTACAGTTAACGTCGTCATTGTAACCTCCACCACACGTTCCACAGTCATAATAATCTTTTTTGGTTTTCTATAGCCTTCATTTATTTATCCTTCTAGACTGCAATGTTGGCAACACTGATTTTGGACTATGTGTGTAATAATTATACGATATTAATTTTCAAACAACAGTAAACTAGATTTTATGCTCATGCCAAAGTTTTAATTTCCATATCAAAGGATTCAGCACACATCATTTTTCTAATCTTTATACACATTTCAAATTGTGTAAAAAAAACAAAAGAAATCAAGATTTTACGTGCAATACGTTAGAGTTGGTAGCGCTGACCAAACAATATAACGCGGGGGCGATTTTTCTACACGTGCCTACAACTTTATAAAAATCGAACGACAATACAACATTGGTACAGCTCGGTCGCAAGCAGTCCCCTCATTGCAAACACAGGTGATTCGGAACCCCCGTAATAGTGTAGGTACAAACCTTCAAAACTGCTTTAAGGCAATCTCATCTTCCGTTCTCAGTGCAAACACAAGTGGTTCGGGGCCCACGTAATACTGTAGGTCCAAACATTCACAAATCCTTCCCGAGTTCCCTTTTAATAGTCATTTACATAGGTCTACAAGAAACAACACCGAAGTCATCCCCAGTCTTCCCCTACCTCGCTGTGTTATCCATTATTTCCTGTTTCGCAAAAGGTAAATGTAATTCATATTTATAATTCCCTTTTTCGTAATTATATTTCCTCCGAAATTAAGCACAAATACAACTCGTTTCATTTCTTTGTTCAGATGTGTGTGTGTTTACAAACAACTGAGTCACAATAACTCTCAGTACCACAGGGGAGATAGTCCCGGTCTTCAGCTTCTTCTTCACTTTTTTCTCGTTCACAGCTTGCGGCTGAGTGAACCCTCTTGTCTTCTTTTTCTTCTCTTTTCCTTTCCGAGACCAACCATTTAATTTTCAGTCTCTGTTAGTCGCTCGTACAAGCTCCTTCAGAAAACATCACAATGTTTGTCCTACTCTTAAAACATTGAATAAACGTATTTTAGTCTTGTACATCTCTACCTACACCCAGTTCATGCCATCCTCCTTCAATCACATCACCCAAAACCTCCTCTACTCATCCTAGCAGTCTCTGCTGGCCTGCTCGTCAAGTTTTCCTTCCTTTCTTTCTTTCCAACGGTCGGGATTTCGACTCCCGTGTAGTGTTCTGCCTCATCCTCGAACTCTACAGTTCACGTTATACCTACCTAGCACCAACATCCACAATTCCCATCCTAACCACCATCTCACCTTCTAGATCAGTACCTGAGATTATTATTATTATAGACGATCCCTATGGCCCCAAATCACCTGGTCGCCTCCTACTCCTTCTCCTATTCCTCTGAACCCCTTAGCACCTCCCTATGGCCTCCAAGGTCTCACCAACACATTTCAACAATTGTCACATGCCTAGGCCGACCAGTGATAACCTTGACTTGATCTAAAACCGTATCTAACTACTAATGTGTAATGTCCTCTTTTGTCAGCAAGATCGAAAGACTTGTTTTTATCCTTTCGGCCCCCGCTTACTCAGGTAACCCAGACTGCGTACCGGCTATTTAAAAATGGAACAGGTTTTTCTCTTTTTAGAATTTATTACAATTCGAGATAGAATTGACAAAAATGTTACATTATTAGTTATGAGAACAAAAGGATAAAAGTACTGTACGAATTCATTAAAACCTTTTCATTATGTCATATTCATTGAATTCGTGTACCTGTTTTAGCAATATTGAAATACTTATCATTATTTATAATAAAATATTGAATTACAATGCTTTGTTAACATATGGAGTATGCTGTTATTGAATACAGAAGTTTGATATCTCACAGAAATTGTAATTAAAATGAATTTACAGGAATATACAGTAATTCACGTTTATAATTCGATTTTTAACCATATCAACAGTTACTATTACTGTGTTATACATTAGGTGGCCTAGCTAAATGAAAAATAGTTACATAAAGAAATTTACACTAATATATTGGCAATACTCTGAGCATACAGTCAAAGAATGTCATAAAATATATACAATTATATCATATGATCGTCCATAAATAATACTTGTTACTGTATATAGCTTAAAGGGACTTATTCGCGGGCCTAAAATTAAAGCGTGACTTGGAGGCCACCCTGTATAATTATTTAGAGTATTAAAATGAGAAAACAGCCTAAGAAAATGATTGACGTCTAAGTGCCACGCCCATTTTTCTCGGGTTTCTTGCATTTCACCAACTTCGCGCACACAGCCCTTTTCCGAAGTTTCGGATCATAAAACTTCGTGTAGCTTGGAGTTGTATCCAAAATTTGGTCAGAACCAGACTATCGATTTGGTATGTCACTAATAATAATATGATAAATTTTGAATGTCAGTGTCATATATCTCGGAAAATAAAAGTTGTTAAATCTCTTTTCGTTTTCACCAAATACTCAGCACTAAGTGTTCATTACTTAAGGTAATTTTTGTTAATTCTTACATTTTCTCAACTTTCTTTTGTTTTTTATAGCAATCCACGAAATCTCTCACAATTTGGCTTTTGGTCATGGAAGACCTCTTGCGAATATAATTCTTGGAATTTTTGTGAACTTACCCATTGGGTCCCCGTTTTCCATCAGCTTTAAGAAATATCACCTGGAGCATCATAGGGTAAGTAAGTGAATATTTTTATTTGTGGTGGGTTTGGTTTTGCGCGTTAGTTTGTAAGAACATTGTAGAAAAGTTATCATTGAAAATCATTCTACTGTTTTAAATATATTTTAACAAAATTCACTAAAAGAATAAGTGTCTAGAAATTTGTAATGTATTTTCAGTTGTTTCCGCGCTCTAAAGGCAAAATGACAATTTTATGTTGTAATACGCTGTGCGCACAAGGAAACTAATAATGTAATAGACAGTTTTAATTAGGTTCGGAGAATATAAAATGCTTAAATTAATAAGCAGATTTCGTATATGAGTTTAATCCATATCGTTTGACTGTCTACCGTTGGTTTCTATTAGTCGGAATTTAACAAAAATAATCCAATTCAGTTTATCGTTGCAGTTAAACTGATCCAATTTAAAATAAGCCCACGAAGCAACTTACATGTTCCGGAGAAATGCCAGTACTCTCAAATTATTGCAATAGTACTGGTTATGTAAATTTAAGTAATAATGAGGTAGTGATCTGGATCCCAATACAGTCGGATCTCCGTATAACGATCAACGTCATCGGTATCCGTGGATTTCGTTTGTTTTATTTCCTTTTTACCCCTCAGTACAACGAAGTGCAATTTTGAAGGAACCGAATTTAGTGTTAATTTCGTGATATTTATTCCTTTGTCTAATTTTTCTTTCTCATCTTTCATTTTCCAGAGAAGTATCAACTCCTTCAATTTATTTTAATTAAAGGTCATTTTTTCTCTCGTCTCAACCATGTTTCTTCCCCAGGTATTAAAGATCTAATTGACACGGTGCTTCTCCACCTTTAATTCTTACTATTCATTATCTATTGAAGTGTGACGATTGTTGGAATTGTAGACGAGTGGCATATTTATCTAATGAGAATAGAGCTTACCTGACCTAATAAAACAGTAGTTACACACATATGGCAGGTGTTTCAAGGACTCTTTCATCAAGTTGCGTTTTCCATATAATGATGGGAACTTGCTCTTCCTTATCCCAACTGAGATTTAGTGAGGACATTTTGTGTGGATGATGGTAGGTGTAGGCAGGAGAGTTTAGGAACGAAATGCTGTGTTCAGTAATATTGATCACAATGAGTGGTCTGAAGAGGACTAAAATGCCTTGAAAATAGGTTTGATATTGAAAAACTCGTTTTCTAAAGCTGGCACGCACAATATTGACTTCATAAAATATAAGTAATGCGTGAGGATGTTACTAATAATTTTACATTTTAGAGAGGTAGAGGGAGGCCAAGGAGGAAATAAATGGATAGGGTTAAAAATGATCACGGGGAGAAAGGTCTGTCAGGGGAAGAAGTTCAGGGCAGGGCTTTGTGGTGAAGACTCATCAGAAACGCCGACCCCACGTAGGTGGGAAAAGATGGAGAAAAAGAAGAGAAAAGTGTATTTTTCCGGCATTTTGCTTCCGTTCCGTTTTACTTAACCCTTCGATATAACGCATCGTTTCGAATCACCAGAAAATCATCATATCGACTTTTCACTGATTCTGATATGGAGCATCAGTGCTTATTTTATTATTGACAGATGCAGTGTTCACATTCTTAATGAACTTGTAAGCTGCCTGTATATGTACTGTGACCCGTGGATTTCTCTATTAGACGTCAAACACATTCCAAAGTAAAATTACACTCTTTGTTTTTAACCACATACAAACTTTCCAGGTAGCTACTGTATAGCTATTGTATATACAGTACTCTATTGGTTGCAACAGACACATTTCAGAGTAATATTATACTTCCTTTGTTATTAATACCATTTGTGAAGGTTCCTAGTAGTTATTGTAGGCTATATACTGTACTGTAAATCAGTGGCGGCTCGTGGTCTGGACTTCAGGTGGTGCACAAAATATTACAGCATCTTTTGCATTATTATTATTATTATTATTATTATTATTATTATTATTATTATTATTATTATTATTATTATTATTGGTGGTGGTGGTGGTTATAATAAATAATAATAATAAAGAACAACAATAACAACACGCTCTAGTCAACCCAAAAGTATTGTAATTTGTAATATTATGAAACTAACAAATAATTTCGTTGATCTCGTTGAGCTTGGATAGGGCTTCGTTGATGGAAATTATTAAGTCAAGAAACGGATTGAATATTAATCTACTTTGTAGAATAGCACTAACTAAAACACTTCCAGATTCCGTAGTTCTGTGGTTACGTTCACGGACTCTGGATCGGCATTGGGGAGACAGACAGGTTCAAGAAGTACTGCTACGTTACTGATTGATGTTTTCCATGGTTTGTTTAAGCTTTACTAGGCGAATATCAGCATAGCACCTAGAAAATGGTCCTGGC
Organism: Lepisma saccharinum; assembly: GCA_022664845.1. Classification (NCBI taxonomy): domain Eukaryota; kingdom Metazoa; phylum Arthropoda; class Insecta; order Zygentoma; family Lepismatidae; genus Lepisma; species Lepisma saccharinum. The sequence goes on from JAGDQP010031628.1 coordinate 15,971, forward strand.
CGCTATCTTCTTCCCTCTTCCTGAAAGAGCGCTCGTTGTGGGATATAATTCCACAGACATGTATCATATTTAGGTCATAGCTGTCTAACTGTCTGTCTGATTCATAAATGTAAGTTAAGAAAAAGATATGAACTTTGAGAATATTGGAGAAAAATTATTAAAATTATCGAAAACTTATGAGTGGAAGCAGAAGTTTAATACCGGTAGCATATTTAATGTATTGAGGAATATTTCCTGTCGAGGAGGAGCCAAATCAACTATGCTCATTCTTATATTCATATCAGAAGTAATTATAATAGCAATTGTAATTGTTCACAATTTTCGCCAGATGAGAAGGTTCATATGTAAGAGCAATACATCGCTGAGGGTTATGTTCGTCCCCAAACTATTTTAAAACCATGACTGAACGTGGGATCGAACTCAGGGGTCCGTCATTTCAAGGTATCCGTCAGTCATGCTGGCTAATACTGTGATACCCATTGAGTTAAGAACATAATCAATACCTAACCCGTTCCTTTCCCCTTGGGATGAAGTACGCCCTAAGATGCTGCAGAGGCATTAATGAAAAGTTCCCGTGAAACCTGTCCTTATTCTTCGTAGACTCCTGTGGTACACGCGTGGTGCTATTGAGTTGAGTCCATTTATGACAGGTATCTATGGCTTAGGGCTGTCTAGGGTAGGGGACAGGATGCAGAAAGTAATCGGCCTAATGCTAGGTTTAAGGTACGATCTCGGCATTTGTCTGGTGTGACAGAAAACCCCTGGAAAACTTCAGTCTGTCGGGTGCTGGGTCGGACCAATGACCTCCCGAAAGCGAAGTTAATACTCTATGAACTGAGCTACGGTTGCTTGTTGAGTGCTATTGCATGTTTTGTTTAACTTTCCATCCAAGAGGCATGATTTCTTTTCCTGGATTTGGAAACGTGTAAAAATGAAAAATATATATTGTAGAGTTGTCATACGTTCCCAAGTGAGTTTTTTTTTCTTAATCAGAGTTACGTACTACTTGAACATGCACTGGATTGGGCTGCGAGAATTTGGTTAAGCTTTAATCAGAATAGCCGGCAGGATGATTCAAAGTTCATGATTCAGAATAATAAAAGAAGGCGAAAAAGTCAAGAATTATTATTCTTATTTTGGGGCATTATTCCAGAGAAATGATTTTAAAAAGCATTTTTGATAACATATATTTTATCATAGACTTTCCAACTTAAAGGATTTCTTAATTTAAATATATATAAACACTGTCTTTCCATTGAATCAATTGACCTCGAGAGAAGAAAAATAGTTGCGAGAAATTATTTCTGAAGTGGGAATTGGAAACAATATCCACATTGACAAGGGTGCGGAGTGTGTGTGTATGCTATCTAGTCCACTTCGGTTGCCCAAAATTTGCTACATCTAGAGTCTTATGGAGGCACCGATCTTCCCTGTACCCTCTTGTACTCCTCCACCCGCTGAGAAGCCTAAAAGCTCACTTTACACCTCATCGTTCTCGGTTGTCAACCTGAAGGAAACAGAAAGCAAACGAACTGTTGCTTGTGACCAGCCAGAACTGCGGCCGCGCATTCTCTCTCTCTCTCTCTCTGTTATGTGAGCGTCCACTGAGTTAAAGAATGATAAGAATAAGGAGCAAGATGCTTTGTAACAAACTTCAAGAATAGAAATATTATAGGGTAGTTTGCACAACCTAACAAACTTAGATAAGAGAGCCGCCGCTGCTGTAAATATAGTTCCATAATTCATAGTGGAGAAAGAGGAATCCAGTTGTGTTTTAATGAATTTTTTTACTTAGCATGCTCGATAAAGATTTGTTGGTGAATTGTCAATTTACCATTGCCTTTTCTTATCAGTCAGGCGTTGTTAATATCATCATGGTTTCGAATATGTATTTATTTCGCTTCACAAATGCTCTGTACATTGTAAAGTTCAGCTCAATTTCCTCCTTAATTTTACTATAATTGATTAAACAGGGACTTTTGAGTGCGATTATTAAAAAAACACATTTACAGGAAAGTGGGGATGGGGGGGGGAATCGCGCCTTGTTGAGTAATGCCGCCTCAGGTCTTAGGCAAAGATTATCCTCGTTGGCAGTCTTGAAAACAAGAGAAAAGGGAACTCATAATTGGTTTGAAGGTTCCCGTTAACATTTCTTTTAGGCATTAACATTTTTTTCTGTGTTCAGTTTAATCATGCCATTTAATAGTATCGTAAACTATTCAAATTGAACGGCACTTTAAACATTCAAGACGATATTTCTAGAATTGTATTTATTAATCGTTGTGAAATCCTACGCAGAAAGTTATTTACGATATGTTGCATCCAGATTTCATGATCTCTGACAATTATTTGAAGTATCTCACATGACAAAGGCTTTACTTCAGAATGGACACGACTGGTCATTGAGACACGACAGGGCGATTGAGAAGACTATCGAACCGAAACAGACCAACACGAGATTAAAGATCAAGAAAGGAAAGTAAGCAGTGCTAGTACTCGAATAGGGAGAGTACTAAAAATATAGGAATCAGGACTACATTTATAAACCACCAAAAATTAAAAGACCCGTTCTATCTCAATTCAGGCAGAGCATGTACCAGTCGCAATTTCACATATGTGGATGGAAATCGCGACCGGAGGCGGAGTCATTTTCAGCAACCAATCAAAATCTTTAAATCATACTTCGCTCCGCTTCTCAGTGTTTACTGCTTTGGTCGTTAGAAATAAAATTGATAAAGAATATGGAGACCAGCATTGAAATTTATTTACCGTGTACTTAAACGTAGAAGATATTGAGTAAAATGTTGGCACTGAGGACAATTACGAGTGCCTTTTGAGAGCATACAAATCGAGAAGATATGAGTCCTGTAAAGCATACAGAATTCAAAATAAATGAGAGTGCGGCGAAGATATATGAGCCAAAGTTTCGTTGATTGATTCGTTTGGTATTCAACCAGAAAAAATGGTATTAGAATTTTTGAAACCGGAGGAGTACAATATAAACAAGATGCGAAAGATGCACGTAAAGTTGCGAAAATAATAGGTTGGTTAGGCTACTTTTTAACTATTTGATGTCTTTGTTGATAACATTGTCAAAATAATGATAAAAATTATTTTCCCTCTTAAAACAAATTAATCTACTTTGAGTTAACCTGGCACGCGGGTATGCTATTGGGTATTTGTGCATTGTGAGTCCTAACGGAAGGATGTCACAGTTGAATTGTTTGAAGTCGCATTATTCTAATCGATGATGCTTTATGTCAAGTTAAACTTGCTTCGTAAAACTCGAAGTTATGCGTATAGAATGCATATTTAGTACCACCACTATGTTCTTTACATATCGTGTACATTAATTTTATATCAATAATTACGTAGGCCAAGTTCGAGTTTTGAACAGTGATTGGAATTTAGTGAAAAGGCCAAGTTGGAATCAATCAGCTTTTTTCTGTATATTAATAAGAAAATTGTGAATAGCAAACAATTCTGTTGAAATATTTTGTACAAGTGATGCAAACAATATAATGCTTTCCTCTGTGTGAATACCGTATGAGTAACTTCCAATTTTCCAAAAGTGCAGCTCAATCATTATCAGGGTTCGGATAAAACGTACATATTATTTATTTACAAAATGCTAATACATTTGCCGGTGCCATTGCAAACTTAGTTACTACTTTATGCCATACGGGTTAGTTGACTACATTATTCTTTTACGCCTTTACGACGATTCAAGGGAAAATGTAATGATCTTGGTGTTATAATTTTTCTCAGCAGTGATGACTCTTTGTTGGGGGAGCTAATAAAAAAACTCTTTGGACAAGAAAAGAAGGGTATAGATGTTTTATAATTTGTTTCATAAAATGTAATAATTATTGTAGACGCTATAAATAGGCATTAAGGCATGTTGTGTCGATTAAATAAACAAATATATCTTGAGATAAATGCGGTTATGGTATTAATAGCGGAAGAATGTCAAATGTTAGCAATAATCAGTTTCAGCGGTTAGACATTTTATACCATTGCGAAACGTTGTAATACAGGAGTATATCTTCCATAGTAATTGAAACCGGTAATTTCTGCACGGAATCTAGCTAAATTGAATCTTCATGTGGGTAATTCTTTATATTAGTTAAGTACAGTACTTCTGCCATATTGCGTTAAATGTGCTTCAGATATGGTGTTCAATGCAGAATGTGATCTAAACCAAGGAATAATAAGAGTACAAGATCATAAAGCCAAGAGGTGTATCTTCTTTCGCTCACCGCCTCTTAGCTTTGCATCACATCCTGCATTCTACGTATCTGCAATAAGGAAAGAAACAGCTTTTAAAATATGTAATATAGAGAATTACTGTGATATGTTGCGTTAGGTTATTGCCATTTTGTGACCTAAATGCAGAAGTTTTAATGCCGATGGTTTTAGAAACTACATTAGTCTACATTGAATTTCCTTAATATGTAGGCCTACTGACTAATTATTTCGAAATTATGCCCTCCCTCAGATTGTAAATTTCTTGTACAATTTAATTTTGCTTTGATAATGTACTATCTGTTTAAAAATCACCGACTAAAGCTTAATTTAGACTCGAGGCTTATCTACCTCCCAGCTTTTATACTATTCTACAGAGATATAAAATATCTTATAAACTTTTAATACATAACTGGCAGTAACATGTGCCGTTAGTGAACAGCAGCTGCCATTACAATTCCTTCAAGGCAATGCATATTTCCTGAATTTAACACCAACAATAAATTTCATTAGTTCTTTTCCTCTTGCATTAGTTTCCAAATGTAGTATTCCAATCAGTACATCTTAAGTGTTAAGGGGTGCGCCATCCTAAGTATTAAGTGAACAGGAAGTGGTCGGATAGAATTCTACCTGGTAGTTGTATTTAAACCTGCTAACTTCTCTCAAACAAGGTAATTTTGATACATAGTAGGCTTGGTATTTGGCGGTAGTGAACACTAGACATATACTATTCATTTATCGAGAATAAAGACTTCACGTAACTATTTCGGTATGTATCCCTTTTCGAATTTGTTTATATTTACTAACACGAACATAATCCTCTCCGTGTAACTTACATATTGGTTTGATTTTTTGCTTTGTTACAACAGAGTGTTTGCCACACATGATTCGAATTTGAATCATTCAGATCTATGGTCGCCATTTTAATTGTGGAATGTACAGTATGATTGTAACTATGTACAAAATCAGACAAGACGTCAACCTACCGATACGTATTTTCAGCTGTAAAGTACTTATATATTTTTTCTTTCAACGTACAGATAAACCGTTCCAAGAATGCAGCTTTCATTTCGGAATGAACACTATAATGATTGACACCGTACTTTTGAAATACACGTTTCACGTGTTGAATATAAAATCCTGTCCCCAAACCCGTTTGACATTGAAGTAATGGTAATTTCAATGTTTTTCGAATCGATGTGATAGCTTCAGCTACAAAAGAACCCGTTTCGTTTTTGACAGGACTACAAGTTGCATACCGTGAAACACATCAATCGAAGATAAAATGTATCTGTACCCATTATTATATTTTCCCACATTATGCATATGAGCTGAATCCATTTGAAGTAATTAATTAGGTTCACTCACGTAGTATTGTTTCCGCGCAAAGTTTACGAACTGGTGCATGTAATAAATATGTTTCTTACGATGCCAACCATTTCTTAATAGTTTTTGCTGTTGCGGTTTTACGTTTTAATTTTACAATATTTCCTAGAGACGCTGGATCTATATACGTACAATACACTTCACTGAATACCAGGATTTACAATTTATACAATTTAACATTTTTGAAGACGTTGCGTTTCTTTATCATTCGTTTTCTTGCTTTCCTAAT
>JAGDQP010031629.1:0-16009 GCA_022664845.1 Lepisma saccharinum
AGAGATGTGAGTGTGTATGCTTTATTATGGGGACATTAAATCTCATAAAATATTTCGTGGGCACATGCTTGTTATTTCAAAACACTCTGGTAACAATATACTGGTTGAGATGCTTGTTCAGGGAACGGGAGATTACGTTAGTTCTGGTACGAGGAGGCGATCGTGTCAACCTTAACAGAGTCAGTCTTTTGGCGACGATGTGGAAACAATCCTAGCTGAATGCTCCACATTTGCATATGTTGCTTCATTTCTCCCGCATCTACATGCATTTCAGAATTGTTTACAGTAAGTTTTCCATTCTCAACTTGATATTTAATTAGTTCTGAAAACTTGTTTAATTATGTTAAGTCTAAGTAAAATCTTGTCTTCTTTCTAACAACGAGAAAAGGGTGGCAGTGCTATTACACTATACAATATTACCTTGGGATAAGTAGGTTTTTAAAACTGGGAATATATTACTGGCGCTTTTATGTAGAGAAGTATTAGTTTCAACGTGTATCTCGGAATACCTTTCATTCTTCAGGACCTTTATAAACATACGCCGATGCTTCATTAGAATATTAAATAGTTTTTTTTCTTTATCATGCTCGTGAGAGGAGTTTCGGCAATGCCATCGTAATGTATATTTCTTAGGTGGTACATTCTCGAAGTGCCTGACATATTGATTCAGTATTTAACAAATTGTAGTTTCGCTTATTTTAGCGACCTATAGCGATAATTTGCATATTTTCGAGTATTCATAATTTAGATATTCTGAAGTAATATATCTTACGATAGGACAGGTTCAAACATAAATAAACATCACTGATAAACATCTAATTTGATTTATTACACTATTTTAACAAATAACGTATACATATTTAACTTTTGCCAATTGTTCTTCTGATCGATGTAGACCTTCAGATCAGTAATGCGTATCATACATATTTACGCACTTATTCGCAATCAGTTCAGTGCTCTAATATTTAACATGATTAAACGGGCCTGAAAAAACTGCACTCCTCGTTAACTCTGGATTTCACATGCCTCTGACAATGTTTTCTGGAAAACTGAATATTCGTGTTGTTGAAATCCCAACTGCACAAATAAATTATTTATTAACCTGGTACTTAGTGAATGGACCTTCAGAGAGTAGCACAACCTTCTACTCAGCATACCAATAATACAAAAGCCGAAAACAATTTATAATTGGAAGGGAAATATAACCTGTAGTTATTCTATGTTACAGTAGTGCCGAATTTTATATTATTTCTTCATTAATGATACTTATTGATGTTTGAATATGTCCTAGCGTAACACCAATTGAATAGGTGAGATGCAGAAGGAAAATATTTCATCTGACGCAAAACTAAAAAGAAAACTGTTTTGTTGTTGAAATAATGTTCAAAACCAAAAGCTTACAATAGAAGTTTAAGTTAACAATTAATTATGCAATGTTCTTTAGTCTTTTGGCATAACTTTGAAATTATAGATTATTTGTTTTGACAATTAGTTTAACTTCAAAACAATTTATTTTAGTTCTCCGAAACCAACGTAAGATGGAATATTTTCTTTCTGCATCTCACCCATTCAATCACCCTAGAGCAGCTGATTTATGAAGACATAAATTATTCATATGGGCCGCGAAATTAGTACAATACACATTATTAGCAGTGAATCTTTGTACTTTGTTCAATATTAAAGCAATAATAGATATCAATAACTACGCTAATGTAATTTGTTAGGCATATGAATAATCATCGACTTGACAATCCTCTAAATTCATCAATTACTGCATTACGACTGCGCTCGCCTTGTTCATCTTCCAATGTAACTGTTTCATCTATAGAACGTATATTAGATAGTCATTTATGCGGACAGTATCAGCCGTGAATTTGCACATTGGATATGCTTCTTCCTAAGCATTTTGATGGGTACCGATATCTATGCACCTCTCTACTATTAGATAATTAACACTTCGAAATTGTTAACAATTGCCACATTAATCTTGCGGGCACAAACTATAAACTTCGCTTGCTCAACATTTTCAAAAATATATCAACGTTGCGTGGAACATGTTCACCTTCTCCGTTTGGCGTCAAGCCTATATCCTGAATACCTCGACGTCTTTATTTCCTACAGGATATATTTAAACCTTGGTTGCGTACATTTATCCCTATGTCACTATATTGCCTTTTAGAGTGTATCAGCTTCGAAGCCTATGTTCACTTTACAGTTTGCCAAGAAATTTTGTCCCAGCAGTAAACTGATTCAGAGTTCACCACATACAGAACCAATCGTATATGCGAACTCCATTGCTCTAACGGATATTAAACCTCGCAGTCACACGTTTTCAAACCTAGATTGTATTAATAACACAGTTTTCAGGTTACTAGTGTTACACGGTTGATTCTTTGTACCGTCTATCTCTGATACCCTTTAATTGACCACTTCTTTTCCCTTTGTTGGCATTCTTGGTAAACGGAAACATAAAGAGGATGATGATGCTTGTCGCATGACCAGCTTGTAATTTTAAGCAAAATACCCTTTAGAAAAAAAAATAAGTATCACCCAACGCGGAAGTGAATTGGTGTGTAATGTTCTCTGCCGAATACAATCACTTTCCGTATGAACCACTGCAACTCAGACCTAGAAGCTTGAATACTCCTATTTCTCGATGGTCGGAATTCAGGAAACAAGCACAAATTGCACTCGAATTCACTGCATTCAAAATGTCAAAATTCAGGATACTTTAATTATAGGAACACTACTACTATGGTAACATAACATTTCACTCCAAATTTAGGGCCAAAATGTATGTTTAGCAAAGGGTATTATTATTGCATAAAATACATTGTCACGTTAATATCAATTTTCATGTATTCTCTTTCTGTAACAGTTTAGCATTTTTTTGTATTATACCTCGTTATCATAAACAGTTTCGTACACGTTAATAAAACTGTATCGCGTTTTGTAACTTTGCAACATTCTATTAATGCGATCTCATCTGCTTTTTTGATAAATCATCTTTTGTGCATATCAGTATTAATATGCTTATCGTCAAAAGTTTCCTTAACAGATATATAAGTATTATGTGTGGGAATCTCTTCAGCAGATATAGGTCACTTAGAAGCGTTTGAGAATGTAAGAGTCGTGTAATTTGCTGAGAATATTTCCAGAGCAATCGTAAATCCAAGGATGTCATAAAACGATGCCTCCAATGAGTGGCGTAACTGTGTGCTTTCCCTATGAACAAATATAGAATGTTTAAATTCAATTAAGCCTGCAACCTTCCTGTAAATAACATCAACCTTCCTGCACATCAACCCTCGGGTTTGGTCAATATGACATCAATGCAATTTCTGTATAATTTTATGGGAATAAAATTTCAATATCAACATATGTTAAGTTGCTGCTGTTTGAGTTCACAATTTATGACCCTGAAATTTGGTCATATACGCCTTTTTAATATTCTGTTTTAAATTTTATTTTTTTGTAACTACAGCACTCGACTTCCTAGGATTGTTTATTGTAATCTTAATATATCACGTTCACGTGTTCCTTCCACAATCGTAAATTGTAGTTCGTGTTCTGAACGATCTATTCCAATTATTCATAATTGAAAACAATGCCAAAATTCACATTGACGTTAAAGAATTTTGTTTCACCATTTCATTCTTGTAGATACTCAGAGTTTCGATTCATCTACTCAGTTCATTGTTACTCCACTCTGAACTTTCAAAGGATCTTCACTGCCTTAACCACTGACACCTATTCATCTTCATATTGTTACCTCAAAAATCGATGTGACTTAGTTCTGAATGGAGATTTGTTGATTTTCCGTACTGCATTTTCGCAAGAATAATTCATTAAATAGCATATTGAAGAACGATCTAAGTTAGCAAGCTACTGTGAGCGGCGGGAAACTATCATAATACAAACCGTTGCAGTGTTGAAAATAAACTTAACTACGTAGGGTCACATTTAACCCACACGAGATTTGCAGATTAAAGATGCAAGCAGGCACTAACGATGTATATAAAATATAATAATTTATTTTTCAGAGATTGTTAAAATCCAGTAATACAAAATATATGACAGAAAATCTTTTCCAATTTCAGCTGAAGAGACACGGACGAGACAATCAAGTCCAGGAACATTTCCAGTGTGAACTATGCAGATATAAATCCATCGGAAAAAGTAGCCTAAAAAACACATGTTAACACATACAGACGAGACGTCTGTTCAGTGTGATTTTGAATTTACTCAGAAGAGTCATCTGATAACGCACATGTTAACACATGCAAACGAGATGCCTTTTCAATGTAAAGCATGCGGATATATACTGTGAAAAGTAGCCTGACAAAACACACGTTAATACATACAAACGAAAGACCTTTTGAGTGTGATACATTTGAATATAAATTTTATCGAAAGAGCAACATGAAAAGACACAGGTTAACATATACAGGCGAGAGGCTTTTTGAATGTGAAACATGCGGATATAAATGTACTCAAAAGACAAGCCTGAAAACCCACATGTTAAGACACACAGACGAGAAGCCTTTTGAATTTAAACCTTGCGGATATAAATATACTGTAAAGAGCAATCTGACAAAACAGAAGTTAACACATACAAAGGAAACACCTTTTGAGTGTGGCACGTGAATATAAATTTAGTCGAAAGAGTAGCCCGAAAAGACATTTTTACACATACAAACGAAAGACCCTTTCAGTGCGATACACGTGAGTATAAATTTGTTGGAAAGAGTAATCTGAAAAAAGAGAAAACTGGAATTAAATAATTCCAGTAAAGGGCCATCTTTGGTTACCATTTTCTCGTATAATCACCATTATTTAACCTTTACCAAAGACACACCCAAGCGTTCTGGTTCTCGACCTCAGCTTAGCACCTGACTGGGATGGAAAAATTATCCAAGTATCAATGTTTATTTTTTTGAAGGACGAAGTATTCCGACGATACGCATTCGACTATTATAACATGTGTATATATGTGTGTGCGACGTTAAAAGGAAAACAAATCAAATGCCAACTGGAGCGAAATATTGAGAAGAAAGGCTATTCCTCCCTCCTATCTTGATGAAATCTTCGCAACGGCCTCTTTCCCTCCGGGTCCGATCTCTCTTCTTCCCACTAAGAAATGGAAAGAGGTATGGGGCGCCCAGTGGAAGGGAAAGGATTCATATCTCTTCTTTCCTGCTTTCTCGGTCCTTCTAAATTCTTAAGAAAGCCTTCCACTTCCTGTCTTGATGAAATCGACCCTACTGAGTCTCAAGAACTTCTTTCCTTTTGGCTATGAAATTTTGTTTCAGTTGGATCAGGAGTCAAATTTTGGAGCGATTTTCAAGTAGCATTTCTTATATATATATGGCGTTAAAATACTGGCTCTAGTTGCAGTACACAGTCCAAATTTCTCGATATAATTTACTAGTTGAATGCCCGCCCGTTGGAACGGGGTGAAATCCACCTCCGCACCGGCAGCGGAAAAGGCGTAATGGTCAGACACGTGTTAGCTTCTCTTATCAATACTAAATGTTCGAGAATATATGACTGCGGCAGCCAATTTCGTGCTCCGACCCTCAACACACGCTCCTGCTGAGCTAAATGCGTAATAGCCATACTTTTGTTCGTTTCGCTCACAAAAATGTAAATTAACAAAATATAGGTATCGGACACCTTCGGTGGCCAATATGAGGAAGGCAAAACGCGTATCCTCAGCAACCTCGCCTCAGGCCCCGCATAATTGCCTCGAACCCCTCACGGCCAGCATTAAGTTCGCTTCGATCACTGCACTGTCAGGCTAATTATATTGAAAAACGTTTTTTGAAATTTGTGGCAACACTGACAATTTAGTTTCATTGGATTAAAATGCTACCAGATGCTTCCTAAAGAATTGTCCTATCAAATTTGATGGAGACACGTTCAATAATAACGAAATTACTGCAAGAATTCAGTATGTCAATAGGCTGGTAACACTGACAGTTTTGTCGATTTCGTTTCAAATGCCAACAGTTGCTTCCTATAGTGTCAAAAAATCGTTGTACCAAATTTGGTGTGGATATTTTCCACGATAACGAATATATTGGAAGAATTCAGTATTTTAAAATATATGCAGCACTGCCAAAATTTTGTCGGTTTGGGTTGTAAACCTGTCAGTTTCCAGAGTTGTGGTAGTTTCTATGTGGATATTTTCAACCATAATAGCTTATAGAATAGTTCAGTATTTTAATGGGTTGACAACACTGACAGTTGGATTATTTTGGTTTGAAATTCAGTCCCTTGCTTTCTAGTATTTTAAAGAATATTTATGCCAAATTTGAAGCGGATACCAGTGGTTTCGGGGATAATCAATAAAAAGTAGAGTTTATAAAAGTTGGCAACACTGACGAAGATGGCTGCTATGGACTTATCTGAACCCACTAATCATTTCTCTGGTGACAAAGAAAAATATAAATACTTTTGCTCTGCTACGCCAAAACAACGTTGTTCAAGACATTTTTAAATTGTAAAAGTTGGCATTACTGCCGACTGGCAGGTCACTGACGAAAAGCATTTTCCTAAACCCTTCCACGGGTCAACCTGAATTACCATGCTATATTTCATCCAGATTGGTCCAGCCATTTTGAAGTGTATATGGAATATACATATCTACATACAAAGAATGCTATATACATAAAGAAGATTACATCATATGGCGTTCGAGGGAAAAAATCAAATTTCTTCCTCTAGTTGCAGTACACAGTCCCAATTCCTCGATCCAATCTATTACACCACGTATATATACATGTATACATGTGTGTGAGTGTGTGTGTGTATGTAGGTGTATGTGTGTAGCGTTGCAAAAGAAACCAAATACTTCCTCTGGTTGTAGTACACAATCCTGTGTGTAGCATTAAAATAATTAAAAAAGGATTTTAAAAAAAAGCTTTTTAAGGATGGACTAAAAGTAAAATACAATACATTGAATTAATCTTATGAATCGGAAAATAAAAGCGTGGGTGCTCTTAGATTTTATGGTTTTATGATAAGGCAAGCAAGAAAACCCATGCTTTTATTTTCCGAATCATAAGATTAATTCAATTTATTATTTTTTACTTTTTAGTTCATTTTAAAAAGCGTGTTTTTTAAAATCCTTTTTTAATTATTTTGTATGCATAATAGATTAATATTAAACGAGCACAAGACACGTGTAGACACTAACAAACCAGAAAAGAAAGAAACATAATATAGACCCCAGAGTTATGACTTAAGACGGTAGGTCTCTGAACCAAGAACCACTAAAAAGAAATAAGCTAAACAAAAACTTATACACAATTTTATCTCAGTATAAAGGATGCAAAATTGGTACTTATACACGATAAGGGAGTGACATGCCACATAATTAAGAACCCAAACTGGAAAGCGAATTGTAATGGCTCCGGGAAGTCCAGACTTTAAGTCTCACGTCAGACTGTTCCAAAATAAACAAGACGGTATTTAAAAATAAAAATGAACTATTCACTGAATAGATTTAAGAATTCCATTTTGTATTAATAAAATAACGATCTTAAAGATATTGAATTTCTATTTCCTCTTCTATTATTTCATCATTTTTTCAAGACATTTGTCTTCTCTTGGCGCTGCGCGGCACGGGGCAGGCAAACAATTTCGCGGCATACTAGCGTGCCAGTGCACACCCTTTGAGAATCACTGTTATAATAAGTCTAGTCAATGTTGCACAAGCGCCGCACAGCCTTCCTCAAGAGGCGATTCAATTGTAACTCCAAGAGGACGCAATACAAAGTTATTTTTGAAAGGATATATAAAGTTCTTTACAGAAGACGAGGATAAACACCCGAGTTCAACGCACTATAAGTAAAAATAAAAACACTTCTTAAAATCTTTTCCTCATTTCTCGATTTTTTGTATGTGGTCAGCGCCAAATTAATTACTATAGGAGTCAATTAAAATAAACTAACACACATTGCGTATTAGTGCCGAACTCTTACAAAAAAAAAGTATTTTTCTTTACTTTTCGGTGTGGTTTTCTGTAGGCTTAACTTGTCTTTTTAAATATTATTTTCTTTACGTTTAGTGAGATTATATTCTCAAACTTAGGGGGCAATATGCCCTCCCTAAATGACGCCTCTGCATGAATGGCATCGGGTTTCTAGATTGATTATTGCTTGAAGGCTGCTGGAAGTAGCAAAAGGAGACTGAAGAGCTACTACAAGCTAAAAAAAATCACGTGCGCTACAAACAAGTCTTTTCTTACATATTTCTCTAGTATTGGATATGTTCCTCGATCCTTAAGTCAGATACCCAGATAAATAAGTATGCACAGGCCTATCGGGAAATATTTGTATTGACTAAATACAAATTCAAGTCAACTTTGTATAATTTTAGGTATACATTTAATGCACCTCTATGTATGTTTCTCGGTTGATTGATCGTTGTCTTCTCAAAAGAAAGAACTCGGGTTCGATTCCTGGTGCCGGTAATCCTGACTGAGGTTTTTGTTATTAAATCGTAACAAATATTTTCAACCCCGTCACTGTGGTCTGATAATAAAGTTCGACAGTGAAGAACGACATAGCTTACAGTTGTGCGGGGCGACCGTAGCTCAGTTGCTAGAGCATTGGTTTAGCAATCGAAATGTCCAGGGTCCAGAACCAGTGGCTATGGGCGGAATTTAAATTTCAGCCTCACCCCCTTCACTCCTTGGGATTCACTTCTTGATGATTTATTGTCCTATAGTGAAGCTCATATTTCTAACTTAGGTAGTCGCAAAGAGCGAAGAACTTAACGTTCCGAGACAATAGTTAAAAAATAAATTCAATTTGAGGCATTTCATCAAAGACATGATATATCAACTACAGCAGATACCTTATAACTAGGCGTTGCAGGATATAAATACTCTTAATTGCTTTTCTGAAGTCAACTCAAAAACATGAAACAACATATTTGCACGGATCACGAAACCACATTACGTATCAGCTAAATGTTGCAATCCTTTATTACTTTGGTCTTCTACAATTTGTCCATATTTCACATAAATAGTAGGGAAGGGTAGGGTAAAATGGGTAGGGTCGGCTAATCATTGTAAGTATTATGATAGTACAAAGCAAGTGTGTGTTATAACATTCAATATCTTTACAAGGTTTTCCTAAGTGATAGCTCAGAAACAATAAAGAAAACAAAAACAGAAAACGGTAAACCCATTTTACCCCACACGTTGATATGTGTGTTTCTTCATTACATTTCAATTTCCAATGAGTATTATATCCTCCCACTCTTGATGAGGGAAATGCGTACAATCAAGACCTCTTATAAAATGGTTTGCTGTTCCTTCTACGAGACAAAACAACCAGAGTAAATCGCATTTGTTTTAGAACAAAGGTTGCACAATATTTTCAACGTATCCAAATAATCAAGAGAGAGTTATATACATGTGAACAAACATTAATAGTCCCTATTTTTTGTTTGTATTGTAGAACGTTAAGCCTAGAGTACAAACACTGATACATGTAAAGGAAAACAGAAAGGAACAAAACAAAAGGAAGCGTGTTAGAAATTACTAGCCTAGGTTACTTGTAAGAAACTCTCACTGGATTAAGCAAATGAATAGATTCCACCATGCTTAAGGCTGGGGTTGGCATAACTCTTAAGAATTTGAGAAATATACACTTGTGGGTCTATGTCATCAATATCTGGATTACAGGCTTTCGAATAAAGGTTTTGTCTACACACATATTAAAACAGTTTTGTTATAGACTAAAGTGTGATTATTCGTTTAACAACTTCTCTTTCAGAATTACTGGTTTTCGACAGTTCTGACTCACTGTTCAAGTAGTGGTGATTGGAATCTGTGACATCACAGACTAAAATCAGTGGCACCTGGGACACTGAATGCGAACTGTAAACAGAGTACACATTAAACTATTCTTGTTCCAAAATAGATATTTAGCCTAAAGATCCGCGGTTCAGTAATCACCTCTCATTAACCTAGAATGCTTCGCACATACTATATTAAAGACTTACATGTAAATCTTACTTCTTGCTGCTTTGTCATTATCTGTCTTAAAGCCATCAAGAAATAATAACAAAAACACAAGTATCTTCATATCCTTTCAGTGAACTTTTAGTCGTTTTCCACAAATCTTAAATCGTTCCTCTTATTTAGTTGCTTTTGACGCCAAATCATAGATACAGAACAAGGTATGTATACAAGGTTTATATTCAGGTAAAACATTCCCCCTCACTGAATGAATGGTATATGACGCATCAGGAAGATACTGCCGTGAAGCAAAGAGTATATGTTAAGATAAATCAGGAGTCTATTGCATAAAGTTACTAATAATATTAGTAGAAATTCACAAGTTAGAAGTTATCAAAATATAAGTACTAATAATTTCTGTTGTACAACCATTTTGTGCTTTCTAGTAGTCCTAATGAGTCCTAATAATATTAGTAAATGTGGCAAAACTACAAGTGACAGTTGACAGTCTTACCGTGACTTCACATTTATTTTAACTTTACGGATGGGTAACGTAACTTGCCTTTAAAAGTATTAAAATGCGATGAGCAATCGAAAATTAAATACTACGTGTTACAGAAAATGAAAGAGGATAAGCGCCCAGCAGTAACTCGTGTTCGTAGTCATAAAATAAATTGACGAAAACCCAAGAGGGTTAATTTTACTTCAGATACTCCAGAAAATGTAAAATTTGCAAGATAAATATAATGTTTCCAAAGTGTGTGGAATTGTTCAAAAGAAAAATATAAGAAAAGTTCTAAGTCATAAAAGTGTGAAATAAGAACGCGGACACACCCTTTGGATTGCTAGCTATTGCTATGTCTGCATAAAAGTGTCTGTGTACTAAAACGGAAATAAGTGGTACATAATTATCACATGCCCTTCGTTTCACATAGTGATAGCCAATAATCCAAAATGTATTAGGAAATCTATGTGATTATTACATACAGTAGTTGCTCACTATAGGCAAATATAGCGGCAGGCAGAGGCATAGTAATGGCTTCACGTTGTGTTATGAATGACATGACGTTGTTACGTTAAATTCTCATCCCTATGTTGAAATAACTATTGGATATAATCATTTATTTATATTTGTATAACTGGTAGTATTTTCTAAAATTGTCGTATCAAAATCCTATATTTGCTGATATAGTATTTTTGTTATGTGTATGAACACGTTACAAAAAGTTTTGGTTTCGGTACGCATTTCTAGGAAATGTGCATTTCAAATCATTGTAAAATCCAGTCAAAAAATGGTACCATTCACTAATAATTTTTGAACACAGAGAAATACAAACATAAGCTAATGCTTTGCATTTATGGGCTACCTTAGACTTGTTAAAAATGTATTTGTAAGTGGTAATATTATTAAGATCTCTTGCATTATTATTTTCCGTTATGCAACAGTCGCTTGTACAATTCACTAATAATTTCAAAAATATTGCTAATAAGTTTTAACCAGTAACTTGTGACAACAATATGCAACAGAATTTTACAAGTCACAAGTTTCTTTACTAATGATATTAGATTGTACTTTTTTATGCAACAGGTTCCAGTCCGTATACTAGGATTGGTAATCACCAGTTAGCTAGCGACCACTGCAGCCAATAAGGGCAAGTTATACTATCAGAATGCCTCTCGCGATAGAGAAATTAGCAAACACGGACACGCATGCGGGTGGAGGGAAAATATACAGGAGACTCGTTGATGCACTGAAACGTAACATGCAACGCCTGATTGATTCCTTGTGCATTTAAATGTCGCCGCGAAATACCGAATAACGATTCTGGTTCGTGCTGCGTCCTGCTAACACTAAGAGTGCTACTGTCACTCATATTTCCCTTTCAGGGGCTTGCTTAGCCATACTGCATTCTTAGGATTAAGAAGTTTCCTGCAAAATGTTACACCGTACGTTATCACGCAATGGAATGTATGAATTGAAAAGTGTTCACTGTTGTCCAGAAGCGAATTTGTTTTTTTACAGTGCACCCGTGGTATCTGTGTAAATCGCGTGTGCGTACCTGACTTGCTTAACCTTTACCTACCTCTGGCTACTTTTATTAAATTTCCTATGCCTATATACACAAAAAAGAAAAAAAGTTTATTTTCCTTTCTAAAAAAAAATATGTAAAATTAATCACTCCAGGATTCGATCCCGGAACATCTGGATCAGGTTTCCGATACGTTAAACACCAGACCAAACTATAATTTTCGGAACAATAGCTTATCAGTGTTAGTCAATGACCTGTATCAAAAACGATACTGGACTGACTGCAGCCATTGAAAATTCCATGAATATATGAACCCAGGGAGCGGAGAGCACACTTAATCGTTTGTTCACTTCCAGTCTAAACCAATATGAACCAAGTTTTCGGTTTAAACTCACTTTTTTCTCGTTTAATAACGCTGTGTGGCCCTTTTTTATTTATGTTTTAATTCTGGCAAAAATGTTAATATTATTTGCAGTATTTTCTATTCTATGCAATGTATGATATACTCTTACAGGAATAATTAAGGAATTAAGACTTAAATTAAAAAAACGGACCATACAGCGATAAGAAGCGTATAAAACTGAGTTAGAACTGAAAATTTGGTACACATTGGATTAGACTGGAAATAGACAAACGAGTTTAAATATTTACTCTGGCGTCTATCTTTCATCACCCCAGTAAGCATCGTTTACGTAGAGCACGATGATATTGCTTACAGTTTAGGGAACTCTGCACCTGCGCGAGAAAGTGATATCTTCACAGTCATTCACAGTTGTACTGTAAAATGATAATTCGCTATCAAAAATTGCTTCGTTGGTTATAATAGATAGTCGCGGGCTCGATTCTTTATGATCCTGCCCATTGCGACGTTGTTTTTATTTTGATAACTTGATTAATAATAAAAAGTAATACGTCAAACAGTCTTACAGTAAATCTTCTATATATTTTGATATGGTTTTTGTAGTTATTTATTTGTCGTCTTGGTTACAGTCCTCCATCTTTCATCACACACACCATCACACTTGTCGCAATACACCTTAGAGGTTTTTATTACCAATTTTGAGTTTCTTGAATCTTCTAGTTTATATAGAGCTGGAGCACTTTTAAAGTCTATTATCAATTTTCAACTGGATTAAGCCGGAAAACGTGATGAATTTACGATTGTTGCACTTACAATTTCAGCAACCTCCTGTCGTTAGGTCGCCATCTTGCCAATTCCTCGAAAATTGCTTTTTACGGTTCAAGTCAAATAGTTCGTAACAACGATACCAGACATCACTAGTGATATCTTAGGGCATATTTATGAATCACTCCCAAAAGGTGGGTGGCTCGATGGAACAATGAAGCGATATAAGTTGGTATTAATAAACGTCACCTAGCCCTTGGGAGCTACCTGGAAGGACCAGAAACTTGGGGGAAATAAAAGTTTCCCCTAGCACGGTAGCAGCTCTCTCAGATCTTACACGCGTGACAATCGTCATTTGTTTTTGGTGTAAAAACCTAGTTGTCAATGAGATGGAAGAGCATGTTCAGTACGTCAATTACGTTTTAGAAAAAAAAAGTAAGTTTCGATTGTCCAATTGCCTCGAGAAAACATGACTGCGGATACAGTAATCGGCAATGATGGAACTGCTTGCTGCGTTTCGTTTCTATTCTACAGGATATCTGCAGGTAAAAAGTTTATGTAAACATTGGTTTATATTCCAAGTTAGGGTAAGTATGACCCTTGAGTGGAATATTTTGATTCAATTTTATATATTTTTTTTTTCAGTTCCTTTGTATGGGCTCTATTATAATTACATTGTTTATTCCATTGCTTTATAGCTGTAGGCTATAGGCTATGGAACAATAAAATCCTGGTACAACAGTGAAATAAAAATTATAAATAGAGCGACCGTACCAATGGCTGAACAAAAAAGGAAACTTTAAAGTGTATACAAGAACTGAAGTTGATATAACAATAGAAAAAAGCATTTTTTCTACGGAAGAGCCTGAGACAGTGCAGAATAAGTCAAAGGAAAAGTAGCTCGCATTTGTTTCAACTGACAAAAGATTGTTTAAGTTGTAGTTGATCAGGTAAAGTAACGAATTGTGCCAGTGTATATCGTTCATTCCATTTAGTGCAGATTGTTACTTGGACAACAATGGGATAAAATAATTATTTCACTGCACCTTCTAGTAGATGTGCACGGGTATCTTGCATTAGGCAGATTACGTGATTTTGGAGGAACAATGCATTTCCTGATTTTACAGTGTTTGGGGATTACGCTATTAAACCTAACGGAGGTATAAAACCCACTTCTGTTACTACTTTATCCAATATAAACTATATTATTACCGTTTGTTTCTCCTACTGATCAATCATTGGCGCCTGGTCTACTAATGATACTGTCACCCTAACTGGCAGTTAATTAGTTTAGTTGAAAATCCAGCATTGAGTTTATTTTTCACTCTTGTTCTATTTGATTCATTACACAAAAGTAACGTAGAAAACTTTGTTTCGTCAGTGCAGTTAGTAATAGTATCGTTTGAATATGGTTAGTGTTATTTAACAAAAATAAGCAATTCAAGTTACGTCTGATAATCCCACGTGAGTTGCACTTTAGATACTCCCTGCATCATTCAATCGGTTAGATTGGATTAGCTTAATTTATATTAGTTAGTTCTAGTCATCTTTAACTGAACTGACCGTCTCTAGTGCGCCGAAATAAGTGTCGAAATGATGAACTGAACATGGTGACTTCTCGTGCGGTGGGATAAATAAAGAGCATCCGCAGCGCGATGGCTCAATATAAGATCGTTCACTTCTGGTGCTAGGGGTTATCGGTTCGATCCCTGCTTATGCCATGTGGGTTTTATCGTGGAAAACGCCGTGTGCGTGTTTTCTCGATGTTGTTCAGTTTCCCCTAACTGGGAATCCTCTTTTTCCTGTGAGGAATCCCTTGCGACCTGCTTTTAGGATTTTTAAATATGCATTTTTGGATAGTCCGGGTGCGACTTCCTCTAATATTTTCTGAACCTCCTCTCTGATTTTTCGTATGCGACATAATCAGCTCGGAAATTCATTTTCTCACGCTTTCGGCAGCCTATAGCTCCAAAAGTACTGAATATTCGACAGCCGTTACTTAAATTTTTATTAGTTCGATCTCAGGTACTCACCCTTAAATTTTTTAAACGCATTAAGGGAAATCCCTGTATATATATGTTCCGATGTATTCAAACTGGTATTTATTAAGTAAAAAGCCACGTTAAGCACAGTTAAAGATGACTGAACTAATATAAAGTAAGCAAATCCAATCCAACTTAACCTTCACTGTTTTAATCAATCCGGGGAGCATCTGAACTACAGTCCACTTTTCGGACTACTGACTGTCGCTTTGAGTTTATAGAAGTGTGTGTGATAATTATTTGGAAGGGAATAAGTGGTATGGTAGATACGGAAAAATAGCTGGCTGGCCTAAATAAGACTTTAACCGGCAAACTCTGCTGCAATTTCCAAAACAAACAGCCGACCAAAATTTCAAGACATTTAATGAATCATATTAATCATCCTAAAGTGTTTCATGGATATTATGAGATGTTTCAACGCCAAGGGCATGTGAGTATTAGTAAAAATAAATAGACATTTATTAAAACCGTGTTGCCCATCGAATCGTATCGTCACGTACGATAGTCTTTCGTTTACGAACTCTATACTGTCCTGAACCGCCTGAAGGATACTGGTCTTAATGAGGAATCCTGTTCCAAAATCGAAAATATACTTGCCCTGTCGGATGCTATCTTGACTCTCCCACCGAACTTCTTGTATAGCTAATATGTCTAGCTCGTACTTCTCGGTCTGGTGACCGCCACCTGAAAAGCGCCCGTTTGGTATAAAGTTCGTACGTTCAACGTTCCTATTCTAAGGTCTTTCTTAATCCTGTACTTGGAGCCCCCTTATCACCTTAACCACGCAGAACCACAAAAATGATCTTTCATGCGCAGAACCCATGAAAGAACCAAT